>DWMG01003536.1:0-11789 GCA_018244855.1 Elbella merops
CCGGCCCGGTGGGATGACGATCTGCGAAAGGCTGCAGGCAGATGTTGGATGCGACAAGCCCATAAGAGGGCGCGATGGCGCTCATTAGGAGAGGCCTATGCCCAGCAGTGGGCTGAGATAGACTGATGAGTATCGATATCGATATAGTAATAATAGCCTACGAGAGATGTAAATGCTATTTAAAACTCCGGTAAAGAGATGTTGTACGTGTTTGTACTTAGTATATATTTGAAGCTATGGTCTTCGAAAATATTATATCACAGTCACCCCTTAATATGCAGAATTTTAACTATGAAGGAAGTAGGAGAGGGGAGAGGTAAAGCAAGTAGATCTCTGTTATTGACGTTCGCCTGTATTCTTACGTTATTTATTCGTGATACTGGACAAAAGTGACAATGTTTGGACTAAAAGCATTGGCATTAGCGTCCATTACGCACAATCGATACGCGTGGGCCAGTAATAAGGTTAAATTGTATACACCCTGTCGCTACGTCACAGCTAATCTGCGGTGACATGCAAACAGAGTCATTCGATAGAGAAAAAAAAACACCCCAACGAATATGCATGACGTAACAATTCTTTAATTTTTACTTTGTTTTTCCGTACGTAAAGTTGTAAAAAGAACCCTATCGTCTATTGAAAATTTATGACTTGTAAATTATTAGTACTGATTCGGAGTGTAGGTTACGGTAGAGTGTATGGCAATGGGCTCACCCCTTATACCACGATGGGATGTAAATATGGTGAAACGTGACAGAGTACTACACTCCTCAGCTCACGTTTTTGGGGATCACAGAGGGGAAGTTACATTATATTTAACATTATTATTGTTTTTAATATAGCTAGAGCGGGTCCTTAAAAGATTGGCTGGTACAAATTCCTTATAGTACAAATCATCCACATAGTTTGATTTATTTCATTAGATAATGAAGAATCAAATCCTTTAAAAAAGGAGCTCCATGAATAAACTACGAAATCGAAATAATAATAGGAAATGGTATAAAAAGAAACCTATTTTACCTTATAACGCCCGTAGGTATTCTTATCGCGACGTTCGCAACTATTCAATCAATTTCAATGATCTGATTGAACGATGGTATATCTTAATATATTCTCGTCAATAATCAATTCGCTCGGATCAATCAAGCCTTGTTGATCTATTACCTATACCTATGGTACATACCTTTGTTTGCGTGATTTATATAGTTTTAACCTGAGAACTACGAAGATTCTATACTAAATAATTCATCTACCTGAAATCTTCTTGATGGTAAATATGAACAGTGGAGGGTAGTGGCTAAAAATGATTGTTAACTAACGTACGCATTCATTGATTGCCCAATTAGTTTAGTACTTATTAACACCAAATGCAGGACCAACAGGTGTAGATTTACTTGCCGCCCCAGTGCAAATATTTGTGTAATGAGCACAAAAGAGCATGTAAAAGTATTTCTGTGTATGCACGGACAAAATAATTTACTTCATTTATAAGCTGTGTGGCTACCATAGCATACATAGGCTCTAAATTTGAAACCAAATAATAAACTTAACTAACAGATGAACCCCCACAACAGCAATAAAATTGTAGCCAAGTGGAGATCAAACAGGGTGCAGATATTAATTATTCGGGCGAGGTCAAACTTTGCTGAGGCCTTGGATGGATGAAATGATTGGAAAATTTCCACCAGCAGTTCCATGATTCTGGACAGGTCACGGTAAGCAAACAAATGCCGCTCTATAACAGTATTAAAAGTCTTATTGCAGAATTTACTGTTACTAGAAGCTTTTAGCACAATAGTTGACCACAAACCTGCATTGCCGACACTCCAAACTTAAATAGTTTTACCGAGAAAGCTACAGACAATCGCAGCCAATACTCAAACTTACCGTTAGTCGTCGAGGGCAAGTGCTTTTCTACTGAAGCAAAAGGCAAAAGTTATAACTGACAATTATCTTTGTAAATCATACCCTGAACAATACAAAGAAAGCACAAAATCAGTTGCAAATGTAAATTTTAACAACAAAAACCCGACGGTTGTGACCTGACCGAAGCGCAAATAAATAGGTCACATTTACTGTATGCAGGGGTCGAAAGCGATGGCGTGTCTGACCTTATTTCGAAAAGCCCAAGTCGCTAACATTACCAACAGCGAACATTTTTGTCATACACAATGCAGAGTAAATTAAAACAAAGAAAGAAAATGTAAGAAATCTGACCGTGCATGTAGATTCGTGCGAATACAGCGTATTTAGCATGCGTATGTTAAAAATGTGCAACATTTACCTCATCGTCGGTCAAATAGAACTGAAAAGAAAGGAAGCACGGTTATAGGTTTAACAAGCTCACAGATATGTTACACATAAAAATATCATGACATTGTTAATTCAGCAAGTAAAATGCATCCAAAACTGTCAACAGCCATATCAAGAAAAACAAACATTAATAATTGATCATACTAGTAACTATGTTTTGTAATAAGTAATCATTTTCCATCTTTGTCCACAAAACTGTCGATTTACTTCAAATATTCAATATTTGGCTGCGCTGACATGTGTTTAATGGAATAAATATAACCAAACAAAATTTTATTTATTAAAAGTTCGTGGAATATTTTAAAATAGTATATAAGGTAGCCTCAAATTCCACGATCGATTTCAGAAAGACTTTAGCAATAGTACGTAATAATAATCTAGATGCATTTTACTCATTACAAGAGGAAAAGCGATCTAAAACATTGTCCAGTTTTAACGTGGACTCTAATGATGAGAACACGCTTCAAGATAAATACTTTGCGATTATAATTACAATTATATATTAAAGGAGATAATTTCAAATCTTATCTTCAGTAATTATTGTTGCGTCTAAATTTAGCCAATATTACCACCATCGTACCCATGAAATTTTTATTATTTTAAGAAGTGATCCTAGTACGGTGGTGTAAATGCTTCCAAACATTATAAGATCGCTTCTCAATCTTGAAGAAAAAAAATTGTTACATTTAAGGGATCACAACTAGCAAAATTCATCACTGTTAATAAACACTTCGTGATTTAAATGCAATATTAATCCACAAGAGTCTTTAATGACAATATCTTTGTCTCCATCTAATCAACAATTATTAGAATTTTCTATTAAAATCCGGCTTCTTTTTTATTTTGGGAAATATTCTAGACTTCAGCACAACAGTAGATGACTAATGTACTTCTTTCATCTTCTGTCATCCTCGTATAAACATTTGGAAATTTAGTTGGAGGCGAGGTCTCACAAGCAAGACGAGAAGATATATCTAATTAGTTATTAATGATGTATGAACAAGAGAACATTATTCAAGCGTTACTTTAATATTGCATTTAAATAACACTGTCTACGCAGTATACATCAAAGGTTTTACAATGACAAGTACGGAATGTTTAGTGTGTCTAAATGGTGTTTTTTCTAGTATTATAACTTCTGTTACTATTATAACAGGCTTCTCGTTTCATCTCTAACATTAAAAACTCTGTTAAGATGTAATATGAAGTATTCAGATGCTGGAGTGACATCGACCCTATTGGTGCCCATGTAGTGGTCAATATTAGATGAACGACTAAGGGCGCAAACTTTGGCGAGTATTAATATGACTCAGAAAACAAACATTGCAATTAATACTGATTGCTTAGTACAACATTTTTGCTAAACTTTCTGCAGCTTATAGGAAGTCATGTCGCTGGTCTATACGAGTGGAGCGACTTTGATTACCTATAAGAGGTATGTAGAATACGAATTATCAGAAAATTGCAAGAGTTAGCCAAACCAGTAACAAGTTTAAGCCAGTTTACCAATCTCATCCAAGCTTGATTAGAATTCCATGAAAAGGGTATTGTGTATATGACCTTATTGAATTACAAGGAAAAGCACAAACCATATCTAACACTTATTACAACATCGCACACACAATCATGCATTAACTGTACCTACAAAGTTACACACAATGGACAAGGTTTATTTTCCTTTTATTAGCATCATACACTAATACGATTGTAGTTCAGATCGCGGCATTATAATAAAAGCTGTTCTTTGTTGGTGGTCATTCAGGGTCAAATCTAGTTTGTGAGAAATGACGTCTGGGCATTACTAAGGGCTCCGTGCCCATTTTGGTCAATATAGCACTTCGTCTCAGCAGTCTCCTACTTGCCAATAGTAACGAATGTCGATAGGAAAACACGCACAGTAATGAAAATTTTAAGCGCATACATGCGTTATAGAAAAAAAAATATTGTATTGAAAATATTTGACATACTTCTTTTTTCTTTGCCTTTGTCTACGCATCAACTAGCGCCATTTAGTGTCGTAAAATTAAGCAATGAAGCCTAAGGATAAAGTGTGTTTCTGGCAAGAACGAACTGTCAACGAGAGAAAAAATTCAAAAAAACAGTCATTGTCAAATTAAAATTACTCGTATGTTCTATGTACAATAAGCGTATAACAAAGGATCTAACGACTTTATTGAGGAGTAGCGAACCCGAAACCCCCGTGCCTGAACACCGGCACTAGAAGTTACGGATATAATACCATTTTAACCATATACTATGGTGTTGTGGGCATACGGTTTTTTACCAGATACCATATATTTGAACATTAAACATCAATAGCTGTAAATGTGACATAAAACACCGTAAGAAAAGTTGCACGTCTTAAAACTCTGTAGAAAGTTCTTTAAGGCGTGTGAAGTTTACCAAACCGAACTTTAACTCTTCTCGTTATTAACTCCCACTCGTGCCCAATAATGAAACGATAAAAGGGCTCATCATGAGCACATCACTACATCTTCATCCTACTTCTGCCTTCTGCTGGACATTGGATTCTCTACTAGTACGTCACTGAGCTCGTTCTTCAGATCTTTGCATCCACAAATACCAAGTATAATTCCTCAATTAGTCAACCCCAAACTTGGATAACACTTCAAATAGCCAAAGGTCACTCTTAAGTTGAGGGAATATATTGACAATATATTTTGAGTAACGTTTTTTATCCTGAACCTATATGTAAATTATAAAAAATATGCACAGTAACTTTCCTCTTATAATCTACTTTAGGTTTTCTCCGTTAATAAATATTAATAAATTCACTATAATTTAGATCATTATTCGCACCGCAGGTTATTTACCATACATTTAATTTATGCGAAGCCCAAGCGAAGTCGTCAATTATAAGAAACAATGTAACGCCTCCATATGATTGAGGATGTGAATAATAACTAGTACGATCAATGGATTATAATCACAAATTTAAAAAAATACGATTCTAGCCTCAAATATAATATAACATTATGAAATGATGAAGTTAAAAACTAAATGAAATTCAATTAATAAATGAAATTAAAAATTAAATGAAATTCAATTAGTTAATGAAATTAAAAATTAAATACTGAAATCTATAGGCATCTATAGGCAATCTAAAGAAATCGGTGTTACTGAAATCTATAGGCAGTAAGAAGTGACATTATGGAAGTTTTCGGCCTATATCTACCGTGATGTGCACACCGACGTGATAATTTGACGAATATCATATTTTATCGTGCCGTTCATATCAGTTAGGTTTTAACGTATAGCGATAATAATTATCAGTACGATAGGCATGGCTGGGACATTTTATAGTAAATTTAAATCATAGTTGTACTTATGTACGTTTTCAATTTTTGTGCACAAAAAAACCACAAATTGTACACACAAATATGAAATGCTAAATTCAACTTATTTGTCTGTTATATACAATTACTTTTTTTATTTCCACAATAATGTTATTATCATTTACCTTGATGCCAGTGCAAAGAGTAAAGCCGTTATAAAAATTACTAAACAAAAACATCAAACTCGTAATATTTGTGCACAAACTGCCCGGTACAATTATATTCTTAGCACGCGCAATTGCACACCTATTTACCTAACGTCTTCTAAGTAAGTTTTTTGCCATCCTATTTAAGATTTGTGCCATTCAAAAGAGATTATTGCATTATGATTTGCAAGAATAACGCCTAAAACTGGTTTTGTTTTAACATTTTATTGTATAAAAATGTCCCCGCGCTAGAGAAATGTGGGGCTGTACAGCAAGGCGAGTCGCGACGACGACGGTGCGGTTCAGAGTTACGTAATACAACGTGTAGCCAATGACCCACTTACTCGATCGCTCCATCAAACGACAATAACAAAGCTCGATACTGGAACAACAACATTTTCATAGAACATCTTCAGATATTTCTGGAACATTAACAGGGACTGTTGATCGTTGGTTAGTGTTCGCGCGCTAAGTTGGCGGGCGTTGCAACACTCGCGCGCTCGTTACGTCACAACCCACTTACAGAACAACTATAATACCAAATGATATCATTTTATCAATGAGTAAGGTGTGATAACTTCGAACGGCAGACTACTTTTAGCATACCATATGTTTTCAAAAAATATGTTGAGGCGTATCGTACATTTACATACCTACTTACTTTACTACGCGAAAAAATAAAAACTAAAGTAATGATATTTTTATTTAAATATTCTACACATTTTTATTTTCTCTTAAATAAATATCATCGATTATTTCATAATGTATATTTTAACAGGCAAAAAACAATTAGTAGGTATATTTTTACTCTACAGACAAATAAACACATTCATATTTACATAATACCTAATATAAATATAGCTTAAGAAATTTCATGACATATTAATTTCGTATAAATGAAAAATATATAAGCTAAGATTAATTAAAGTTACTAAAAAACTGATGGTAATGAAAGGGTGTTATTTCTTACTTAGGTAATTAACATTTGAATATAGTATTAGGCATCATTATGCCAGGTCTCTTACGGGGTAGGCCGAGAGCAATGACTGCCGAATATATATGGCATTCACTTCATCATCACTCTTCACTACGATCATTACCTTAATACAGGCACGCCGTTTTCGGAGACTTCATAAGTTATAATATTTACACTTATCTAGAGGAGCATTATAAATCTAATTCACGTAATTAATCTCATATCTGGTCATTTACAATACAGATAATTATATCAGTTGTCTTATCATGTATCGCTTAGCGCTGACCAGCAAGACGTGAAAAAACGTCTCTCGACGCCACAGAAGCAAACGTACCTTACTTCACAGGCACGTACTGTTACCAACAAACACAGTTTTGGCAGATATTAACTCTCTAATATCGAAATATGTTTAATACCATAAGAAGAACCAGCTAATATGAACAGAACTATTAAATTTACAAGCAATTATTAAGAACTTTTCATTGTTTAGCGGTTATAGGTAGGTACGTATGGTATTTTGTCTACAAATAATAGCTATTAATTTTAATAATTATGCCATTAGGTAATGACGCAAGGACCATCAAATATTAACATCAGATACGTCAAACAAACACATCTTGCTTTACAAGCAATAAATCTTTTGTACATTGTGAAAGACACACATCCAACAAGAGAATTAATATTTCTATAATTATATGATTTTGAAAACGGTCTCTTATAATGAGAAAAGATAAGGTCGTCAGCCACACTGGCCGATTGGGGAATGACAGATTTTTGGATGATGAATTTAGAATACTTTTTAGTTTTAGTAAGTAATGTTATCATAGATTCCAAGTTTTCTGAAACCCAAGGCTGAATTCTAGACCATTATCACTGTTTCATCTAAAATTGATTTATTGGCTGATACATATAATCTTTTTCTAATCATCTAAGAGGGACATCATATTCATAAACGAATTAATGTAATTTATATCGTTTTAGTACAAAAATATTTGAATTCAGACAAGAGGTCCATATTATACTTATGTATTTTTCTGAAATTACTCCTTTATATAAACCCTTTACTTGTATAAATCTGGTTTATATTAAATTACATACATGTATAATATTTACTTTAATATAAGTAAGTGAGCAGCATAAAAATTTGTACTCGTATTTTTGTAAACATAAAAAAACATTTTTCTTAGTCCCTTTAAGTCTACGCAAGATAATAGTCCAACTTTAATTGATTTAATTTAAATAAAATTGTGGTATTTATAAGAATGAGCAAAATTGGTTTGAATACCTAACATTATGAACAATATAAGCACATCATTATAGACACATAAAGAAAATATTATCGTACGTAGATAGCTAAATAGAATTACCGGTCACATATTATATCATTTTATAGTTTTATCAAACATCTGTTTTGACATTTTGTATTTATTATATTATTGATAAATTGATAGACTGACTCGTTGGTCGAGTGGTTGCAAACGCGACTGCCGATCGGGAGGTTCTGGGTTAAAATCCGGAGTCGGGTACTATTGGGTTTTTCTAATTTAAATTTTCTAATAGTGGTTCGGAGTCTGGATATCTGCCCGATGCATGGCAATATGCTCACCACATATTCCATAGTGGGACGTAAACGTAACCGGTGAAACATGGGGATGTACTACGCTCCTCTGCCTACCCCTTCGGGGATTACAGGCGTGATGTTACGTTGATATATGTAGTTAATATCCCTGTGTATAGTTTTCAATAAACTCAAATCCCGTACCTAATACTGTATTTAAAAAAAATAAGTAGCACATAACTATAATATACAATTTTATTTCTTCATTTCGTTGGTTGATACTATTCATGTGTTACTCAGGATTGTTTTGTTTTTCAAATATTTATTTACTGGCAACAAATTAAAAATGAACTCATCAGAACCAATTCAACACAAAGTAATAATTCATTAATTAGGCTGAGTAAGATTGCAAAAGGCTCAAAAAATTATAGGTATTCTTTATCAATGTTGACCTTTATTGCCTTTAATTAAATTGGCTATTTTAATCATTTGCCTGCAATACGATGGTATTTTTCTCAATTATTAAATAATCCGTATATTTAAGTTTCTAATTTAAAACATACTATAAAACTTATACACGTAGGTAACATTGCTGCAAACAATGATAGTTCATATTTAAACATTACAATAATACATAATGACAGCGTTAATCCCAATATACTATAAAATTAATGTCTATACCTTTGCGAGCTTTATACAGTTATGGTAGTCATAATATTAGTGTAAATTTTATTAATCTAAACACATAAATACTACTATTATAATTATCATGGCTACAAAAGATTTTATGGACATTCTGTTCGTAGAAGCAATATTAGTCGAATGGCAATGAGTGTTGAGTAATAAATCACAATTCTTGAGCCGTTAATTATTTCAAGTCCGTCCGATGATTGAGTACAATGTTTCAAGTTCGCCAGTAATCTAGACTTAACCTTTTTAATTTTAATTTTCTCCCACCTTTGTCTACCAGCGATCGCGGCCTTGCTCTTCTCATTATTGATAAAATATAATTATTACGTCATCTACGACCCGTGAGCGATAACTTGAGACCTGCGTGGTGACGTTGCAGGAGCGTGTATGTAGAGCGCAAGACAAAACACAGTAGATATTTTAACATCTCTAAAAAGTTATTAGCAACCTATCTATATTAACCAACACTGTTTATATTGAAAAGGTATGATATTTAATCAACAAAAGGATTAAATACGATAGGACAGATTACGCAGAATTTACTGACATGTTGCATTTTCTTTATGATGAGATTGTTTTTCTTATCATGTAGCTTTAACCACATTTTTATTACATTTGCGCTAGGCTATTAACTTCTTTTAAATTTACTAGTAAATATTAAATTCAAAACACAAAAGCTCATTTTGGCGGGAAATTATATGGAAATTCTATTTTGAAATCTTGTATTGCTCTCACTTATTTTATAAACATTTTAATCTATTAAATAAGAAATCCGTATAGATTATGGGCCGGTGATGAGAGTCGTCTAGACTAAACAAGTAGGCAATCAAGTCTCAGACCAGTTCTGTCGTCTTACAATATATGGGGTCAGGGACGCGTTAAATATTCTTTATCTAATTTTTATACACGAATATTTATATTAAACATCTTTAATATTTCATATTATGCCATTAAAATATGCAAAGAACATTGAAATAACCATATTTATCACCTCGAGTGAAGTGGACAGCAAGGTAAAGTTATTTGTACCTTTCAATTTTTTTTAACCAACGACACAAATGGCCGATGCCACAATTAGACACCAGTAGCCGACCTAGAACAGAACTGAAGGAATAGAATTTAACAATTATATCGTGTCAACGTCATAATCAAGTGTCAAAAAGTGTCAAAACAGTGATCAGATGTTTGTTGCATAAGTATCGCATGACATTATAGAAGCTTTGAACAATATTTCGATTTAATTTATGATTATAATCTGTTAGTTGCCGCAGGTCACTCTTCATTAATTTGACACTTTTCATCGATTTACATGAGATAAGACATTCAAAACTGGACGATATATGTATCTATACTGATTGTATTTGAAAGTGTAATTTATTTTGATTTAAATATTCAAAATATATAGGGGCTATTTCTAATCAAGGTTAAAAATTAATACAAGCGTACTTAAACTAAGTATTCGTATTTACTCGTATGCCTATGTATAGTACACCTAATACACATACATATATTATTATTATTGACAAATATATAAATATGTTTATACGTAATTGTATGAAACATATTATTATAGTTTAATTTACATACTTATTTTACAAAATTTTTCATTACCACAACTTTTTCCTTTTTCTCGTATTATTATTGTATAACTTTTGTTCCATAGTCCTTTTTGCGTTCGAATAAATATTTCTTGTCAAGGCGATTATAATGTATTCTCTAGATTTAATTTATTCTTGCGTAAAATAAAAAAAAATATACCACGCCTGTACTCCCTGAAGGGGTAGACAGAGGAGTGTAGTACACTTCCACGTTTCACTAATTACGTTTACGTCCCATGGAATAGGTGGTGAGACTGTTGCCTTACCCCAGACACACATCCAGACTCCGAGTCACTACTAGAAATTCTAAATTAGAAAAATCTAATAGTGCCCGACCCGGGATTTAAACCCAGGACCTCCAAATCAGCAGTCGCGATTGTAACCCCTCCGACCAACGAGGCAGTCATGATTTTAATATTACGTGCTCTATATTGCGAATTTTTATTGAGATTTTACATAGGTATATGACATTGTAAAGGAAAAAGTCATGAGAAATAAATGTATTGATTAAACATTATCATATAATGTTTTCCAATATAATGCAGTAATAATACAGCTTCCTCATTACAAAATAGAATAAACTTTTTCAAAATATACTACTTTGACATATTTCAAGCTATGTTTTTAATCCCCGGCGTATAAAGTGATGGTGGTGTGGTCTCATAGATCAAACGGATGAACCGATTTTGTTTTGTTCTAAAGGTACCTTAGTCGAAAATATTCACATTTTGTGACTTAAAAAACTGTGAAGATATCTTTGAACATCATTCATTACCTCTTTTGTACTAATTAGAGAGATAATACCAACATCACTGGTTCGATTTATTAAAAATCAATACTCCCGTGGGTACAATAATATTGCAATATCACGGTAACCATGATTAGCAGGATACTCAACTCCACATCAATTCACGTCATAGCTATTGCATCTTTTTGAGTTCATCGAAGTAGTCTCAATAATAAAATATATGTACGTAGAAAAATGAGTCTTGATCAGAACAGAAAAAAAGATTTAGGCTAAACTTGCAGAGGAATTTAAGTTTCATGCCTTCCTTTAAACGACAAGTAATATTGCTATAGCAGTCATAGGCAAGTGGTTAAGAATTCAGTCCTTCACTGCGTTTTAAATTTTAACGGTGAAGGAACACATCG
>DWMG01003537.1:0-11789 GCA_018244855.1 Elbella merops
TAAAGCATTTGAAACTGAGGCATGTATCCGTCCGAGGCAACTATCCGGGTTTTACCCTATACGATAACATCAAACGGTTTTTGTAGTGGAATAAAAAATCTATGAAAAACTTGAACAAGTCTCGGGTAGGCAAGAAGTTAAAAGCGGAGATGCTCGTAGATACGAATATATACGAGTATGTATATGGAAGTGTGTAAGTCGCGTGGATTCGCTTTCATTATTTTTTTACCTTCTAGAATATTCACTAGTATCACTGTAGCTATTTTATTTTGATACTTGTTACATTAGTGAAAATTTTTCATCCATTTTTTTAGTATATAGATAGTATATAATAGAATGTTACAGCTTCGCTTCGAAAGTATAACAGTTTCTTAAATACGAGCGGGGGAAGTCATTTCGACAAACGGGAGTTGGCATACTTCTGGCATAAGGGTTGAAAAGTTAATGCAGCCATCTTCTCTTGTAATGAAGATGACACTCGTGAGTTATGTTAAGTATGAAATATTATTCAAATGCGTCAGATTTGAAGATAAGCACCCCATCTGGAAACGGTCCTCAGCAGTTTATTCCTGATGCAACTCGTGCGAATATTTTCTATTGAATTGTGCTATTTTATATGTAATTGTAAAGTATTGTGTAAATTCTAGAGGATTCAAACTGGAACAAGCCACATAAATAATAGCAGGTAAGAAAACTTACGTGAGGCATGTGTGTTAGACACGCATACAGGATACAAGGCAACTTAGTTCTCCAGTACCTGTACGAAGTAGGGAGGGGTTTAAGGTGGTGCTGAAATGAATACATGTCTGAGTACATGAAGTTATAAGTGTAACTACAGAGCAATGACTGCTAAACATCAGGCGACCCGCACGCCTACTTTCTGCTGTCGTAACATACAAAAATCGTAATAGAATTATTACGTCATGTTAAAGTACCCTGTAACAGTGTATATCCGTGGCAAATATTCGCGGGAAGTAAATAAACAGTGGGGTCGTGGAAAATCCTCATTTTAAAAGGGATTACTGTTATGGGGAAAGTATGCAAATGCCGAACATACGGCGAGTTAAATAATCTGTAACGTTTGTTTGTTTTGAACAAGAGGCGCGGTGATGTTGACTTTGTTTTAATTATAAAGGGGAAACACTTCCTTTAAGAGTATTTCACGCTACTGCGTGGTTTTGGCTCGTAGGAAATAAGAAAGAAATTTAGTGACACCTGGGTTTTTTTTCTTTTAGAATTTGACAATCGACATGTTACATTTCCAATGGTAATTGATTGCTGTGCCTGATAAATATCTTTGTTCCATCAGAACCATGTCGGAAACTTAAATAAGTCATGGATTAAATTGCTTGTAAAGTATTAAACTTGGTATTCTTAACTCTGTATTATTTCGTTTCTTACATCTGATTGAAGTGTCTCATTGTTCTGAAATAATAATAAATAAATATAAAAGACTGGAGACAACACTTTTGCTAATCCCAAAGTAGGCACGGCCTCTGCACATTTCGGTCTGTGTCTAAATATCACACATAGTAGTACAGCTTACCACACAAATCTTTGTCACAAGTGTGTATCGAGTTCACAACCGCGTCCGGCATAGTCAAGGTCACTTACCGTCGGATCAAGAGGCTTGCTAGTTTATCTTATTTAAAACAACATGAAAAACCACATCTGCAACGGGCCCCTATCGGTTGAGTCTACAAATATATAACAAATAAAAAAATATCCAATTATGTTTTTTATTTATCAATAATTTTTATAATCTAGATTTTCTGAGTGTCCGTTTGTTTGTATCATAACAAGCAATAAAAATCTTTACAAAATCACAAAATCATTTATTTGCCAATTAATATGTTTCGTAAGTGCTTTATTTGGGATGTCTTAATAGACTACAGTATACCTTTGAGGCCGCTTTCTCAATCTGACAGTTAAACGCTTATGACTAACCTCTTATAGTAATGATTCTATTATCATCGTCTACTATGAGTCGTGTTACATTAATGAAATTTTCATTGAACAACAATGACATTTATACAATAAATTTGACTTATGATAAGACTTTTGTGATATTTAAAGTGTAATTATTAATATTTTTAGAATAAATAATAATATTTTTAACATTTTAGTTTCTGCTAGTTATGTGCTGTAATAAAAAAATATAGCAGTTTAATACGTAAGCCAACAGTCGGCGATCGATCAACGACATGAAAGGTCAATAATATCTACGAAACGAAGCTGCTATTGACTTCCAAAGAACTACGATTATCAGATCAGATTACACTTCCCCGAATTTGTTCCCTGTGTTCAACATAGCGATCTGGAAAGTCCGGGGTATCTGATTAAGACTGTCGAACTTGTGTCGGCGGCTTGAGTTCACGTAGGAAACCGGCTTATTTACATCCTCCTTTAATATTTTCTACGTATGTTTATATGCTGCACATTAATAAGATATAACAAGCAGTTGAGCATTCTTATAATTTACTTAATTTAGTTTTTACTTGGGAAAATCTGCAGGTTTAGTCATTGTAATATCTTGTTAGAAGCAGTATTGTCATTTTAGTTACAAAACACAAAAGTTAGTACGTTTAAAATTTTTCATTAATGAATATTGTTACATTCTATCTTTGGAAGATGTTTGAAGTGTCTTAGATGAATAAATACTTGATAATGTCGTTGTAGATGTTTTTCTCCGCATCGAACGAGATCGTTTAACGGTACAGTATCTTGCTGCACTAATTAAACAATGGTTTTCCTGTTAGCTTCTTTGTTTTGTTTTGTTGGTCCTTTTGTATGTGTTTTTGTGCATGGCAATGAATTGAGTTTATTGTTCAATTTGATTGGACTTAGATAATAATTTGGAATACATATTATAAAAAATATATATATGGTATTTTTCTCTTTGTTATGTGGTATTCAATAAAAAATTAGGTAAAAAATGATTAATTAATTTTCGACATTTTTTTTATCATTCCGCTTTTGAAATATGGGTTTTCTCTCATAATGAAAGGGCCATATTCTGCCACGCTAGCCAAGTGCGGGTTGGCAGACTTTACACATCTTAGAAAATTTAAGTAAGTAATTAAAAATAAATATATGTGACAGTAATTAAAGATTAAAGAATAATTATAGGTATGGGAAGAGGAGCGATGCAGGAGGTATATGAATAAATGTGGGTAGCTATATGAATAATTGTGGGTAGGTATATTAATAAATGTAGGTAAGGGTATAAAAATGTAGGTACCAGAAAAAATGCAGGATGCAAACCGGAAACAACGAGTATGATCATAAATATGGAGATTGCGGATCGCGTTGATGAGTATTAAAATTACATCCATAATTTATGACATAAATATTTTTATGATACGACATTGATATTATAGGTACGTAAACAGTTGTCAGTGGACTATCTCACCCGTCGCAGCTTTCTTTATGCGGGCTTTAGCTTTCTTTCTTTATTGCGGATAGGACCGTTATGAGAACTGTCTTGCACGGCTGCACGGTACCTCTTGTACAAGGTGCGTATATTTATTTTGTGCGAAATGTCCTATTCAATCCAAAAACTTATTGAAGCAAAAGATCGAGATTGCTTTTGATGTGGGATTGACAGGACCCCACCGGGCGTGATTTGTTGGGGCTGTGGCTGACTGTCCATTTTGCTGGAACACGACATCTTTGTAATGTAAAAATATCTTTACTATTGATTATACCTATGTATGTTTATTTTATGCATGTTCAGCGTGGAGATTACGGGCATAAACCTCTTTTGGGGAGGCCTATGTCCAGCAGTGGACTGAGATAGGCTGGCGATGATGATGATGATGATGATGATGTTTATTTGTTTGTTTGTTTGTTCATTCGTATGTTTGTTTATATGTTTTTTGTTGAGTCATAATTTTTGTTAAGTGGTCAAAAATCAGGTGACATTAATGATAGCTAACGATATTTTATAGCGTTTCCTATACAACGAATATTTCCCCTCACAGTAAGCTTCGTAAAACGGTATTCTATCTGAACTTGGACAAGTATTTGTTTCAATTGATAATTTACATTCAATGCGTGCACAGTTGCGTCTTATCTAAAATTTTCCATAATATCTAGGTTATGAGTCAGTGAGAAGTAGGCGCCGACTTCAAATGTAGTTTAGGCACCATATGAAATTGGCGAGCTAGATACCTTTCACTATGCGGGCTAACAACCTCAGTCTCTAAAATATTAAATTATCTGACTTATAGATGTCAGGTGCAGATAAATTGTTGTATGAGTCAGACTTATTTATCAACCTACTTGCTATCTGTTGATGTTGAGTAACATTTGCCTTTCATGCATTTAACTGTATTCAAGAAACTTACAATGTTTTCTGGATTGATTTTATTACTGGTTAACAGTAGCCCATCGGACGTACTTCACCATATCGTTTTTCTTGGTGAGGATATCAGGCAGATATATAATTACACTCATACTAAACAATAATAACATATCTAAAGATACCATCAGTACCTATTCTGCAGTTCTGTTACCAAATTAATATTCTTATTGTGCAATGATTTTGTTTTATAACTATTTAAATAGTGACACACTTTTTAAGCTGTATCGTCCGATTGCAGAATGTTTTTGGCTCGAACTCACGGCGATCGGTGAGAACTTAAGATAAGTGATCCATTTTCTACCCAGTGATCTAGTGTTCGTTGAGCTGGCCCAAATCTGCCACGTCTGTCTGCCAATACTGTTTCTTTCTATATATGTTTGGTTTTAAATTGAAAAAAAAATGACCCAGGATAGCTCCGACACTAGTCGGGCTACCTCGACAGTATAACATACACGTTAGTTGAGTCGGTGCATAATTTAATCATCTTGGCAAGCAGAAAACACCAGCAATAAAAATAAACATTTAATTTCTTTCATCTAAACACTAGATATCTCGTAACGTTTATTTACCGGTAGTTAGATGTAATTATTAATTAGCCAAACGAAAGCTCAAAATATTCATCGAGCGAACCGCAAGTAGAGTTGACATTTCACTACGGGGTAGCGGTAAGTACGCTGATGCGATACATTAAGCCAGCGGTACTCAACTTGAGTTTATTTTTGCAATGATTTATTTTTTATATTTTTCATTTCTCCTATTTATACATAATTATCATATATCTACATACTTCGTACAGGTCCGATACTAGTCGGACAATCTCGAAAAATGTACGTGAGTTTAGCCGGTTTGTATATACAAATATAACCATGTGTATACACATTCATGAGATATTTAATGGTATTCAAATTAATTAATTTGGCAATAACTTAAATGTAAACAAATAAAAAAAAATCCCCAGAGATCTACATTGTATTTTGATATTTAAATGCGCGGATTTTGTTCAAACAAACCTTGGCGAAATTTAAAACTTAGGTATTTTTTTATGATGTAATATGTACATACTCGTATAAGAATATTAAAGATGGCAACATAGTTTATCAGAACTTGAAAAGGAATTTTGCTAAAAAAATATATACGCGTATTAGAATAGCTAGTTTTTAACAATTTATCTTACATGAACAGTTCTCAAATAGTTCTGTTTTCTCAACAGTCAGTCGTGTTAATATTAATATACGCACACAAATACGTCAATATTTAATTCCGCATAAAATATTATTTGTAACGCGGCAACACTAATTAATTTCCGTCGAGCACTTTGAGCCCGTTCGCGTTCGAATACTAATCGAACAGAAGTGTCTAGAACGTTCGTTACCAATTATATGTACATCGTGAATTTGCATGCGGCCACGTCAGTTTCAATTAGGCGAAAGCAAGCGTTAATGCTTTGTGTTTAATTAACGACAAGCGATCGTATCTGCTTCTACGGTAGTCGAACATCTATTGCGGGGATGATATGCCAGTGAGTGCACCGGTACGCACATTCTACGTGAAATATATAGGTACGTTGTCATTTTGAAGCAATGTTTACCGAATGCAACTATTACAACAAATATATATTTATGGGTATTGACATAGTCACCCCCTCCTTGTGAGAAGGTAGGCTGTGTCAACCAGGCATCGCCACCGTCTGCAGACATCACATTGCCATAACCTTATTCGTGATAAAAGTGAAATGATGAAATTGGCATATAGCATCATTGATCCAAGGAATAAATACATTACTTTTATTACATTTTTCTCACTAAACTGACATAAATTGTTATTTTTTGTAGAGGTTACAAACTGGTTCAAATAGCGAAGCTGTGAAAACAGCTTTTAAAAACAAACACCTTCCACTGACATTGACGTAATGTAGAGACAAAATGGTGACATTTAAGCCCTCTATAAGTATATTGTCGTTTTTATAACTTTTTGTTTACAAATGACTACGAAATGGCTTTGAACTTGTTCGGATGTTGTAATTGGTGGGAAAAAAAAGTACCAGGTTTGATATTTGTTTTCACACCAGTGTATTTTATTTTCATATACACATATCTATTTATTAACTACTTTTTTGGGAATTTGAAGCATTTAAATTTAGTACACTTCACGACTACATTTTAAGAATTCGAAAAATGTTTATTACTTACGGTTCATTTTACAAATGACCGTGTTATGATTGACTGTCGAAGCTCAACGTCTGGTTTCTTTAAAATTGAAGCGATCTGTTCAGCTCAAGCTCAGTGTCTGTTTCTGTTGTTACAGGTATACAGTTACGAAGTATAGAAGAGCCGCCGGGTGGCGCGGGCGGTAGCGCGCCCGCGACCGCCTGCTACGACGCCGAGCGCGCCCGCACCGAGGCCTGGCTCGACGAGAACCAAGATTTCGTGCATGATTACTTCTTGAGGTGAGCGTAATGTGTTCGCAGGCTCGATGTAGTAATGAAAGGCGTGTCGATGGTTTGACGTCTTTGTTATAACTAACTCAATATACGACTTATCCTAACTTATATTGTGAGATGTCTTACACACACTACAGCATGACATAAATCTTTATCGGCAAGTTCATACTTTGAAACAATGCCTAATGAACCACCATTTTCTTAATGAGTAAACTTCTTTAGGTACTATATATGTAAATGTCTATGGACGGACTTTATTTAGGAAACATGTGCGAAAGATCGGTGTTCTAGTGTGGATATTATTACATATAAAGGGCGTATCTATGACTACATATAGCTGAAAGGGTTCCGAATATTGGACAGACGAAAGTCACCGTAACAGGCAATTGCGCATTTTCTACACGGCGACTTAATGTTTTAGGCGCAGCTAATTAGTGGAATTGAAACTTAATTAGAAACGCGAGCCAGTGACGCAAGATTGGCACGGATCCAAGTTAAATTCGCAATTGGGTTGAACGTAACTTACTTTGTGGAATTAATTTATATATAATAAATTTTTCATCGGGGTGGAAAGGTAAAACGTGTTGCCGGCCCGAAGCTCCTTCGGACTGAATATTTATTATTCGCAATACGCCGTAGCGAAACTTTGCAATGTGATACTGTCGTTGTGTTGGGCGGTGTCCGGCTGCGTTGTAGATTCCTCACTCCTGCTCGTTTGTGCAACCGACAAATATTTATGTAAGCACTACTCTGATGGCATTGGCCTGAGTGTCTGTGACTAGGGGTGACACAGTAGAAAACTTTTTTATGTTTACATAAATAATCCTGTAAGTTTGCTTTATAAAAATTGTGACCAGTATACATACGTTTCGTTTAAAAAAGCACCGTTACCACGCATATTTCACACGTTCAGTCTGATTAATATATTGTGTAAAATTCTATT
This sequence comes from Elbella merops, assembly GCA_018244855.1. NCBI lineage: Eukaryota > Metazoa > Arthropoda > Insecta > Lepidoptera > Hesperiidae > Elbella > Elbella merops. The sequence goes on from DWMG01003537.1 coordinate 7,750, forward strand.
TATGTTCAATCTACATCCTTTGTGTTGATGCGTAGCCTATGTTAAAAGTTCATTAAACGAAATTAATGTATAACATATTTAAATCAAATATAAGACAATTAAAAATCTTGTTTTCAGTCCTCTAAACTACATATGTACATATAAATTTGCAATTTCTAAGAACTAGTTTAACTTACTTAGCCACAAAAGTATTGTTTTGGTATTACCTAGTCATTTAGGTAGCAAAGTGTTATTTAAGAATACTATTTCAACATGTGGACAATAAGGACCAATAAGGATCTTTAATTTTATTTATAAATGTCAGGAGTTCACAGCCCCGAATGTATAGAGGTGTACAGCGTTTCCAAGATTAGACTGTTGCTTTGAGACAGATCACCATTGAGGCGGGCCGAGAGCGCTCGATCAGAATCGAAGCGGTTATTCCCGAAGGTATTGTGAGCGGTTCACAATTAACCCGTTCGAGATCGTCTCGTGATAAATTAAAATCGTGATGTATGTACATTCGATCCGAAAGGGTATATACACATTCTTTCGTAAGTATTCTTGAGAAATTTGCTAAAAATCAACTATAACGACTTTCTGTTTACTTGTGGAGTTTACGTGTGAATAAATTATACTGGACTTTGTCTGAGTTTTTCTTACCTCAGCGACATAAAATCTGGCGGAGATCAAGTGCAGTTAGACCACTGCGATTCACCACATACCTACGTATAGTTAGATGGTTTTGTGTCGTATATTACTTATATAATTTTAAAGTTCTGACATTCCATGCGATTAGTTGCCATGACAAGAACGTCTCAAAAACATATTCTGATTGTGGTTTGTAGTTGAATGTCTAATTAACTATTCAATAAAATATATGCAATCTCTTAATTTATAGTCATAAATAATTCCGCCGGCGAGCAGTCCTTTTTTTTATAAATCCTAAGTTTAGAACTTCTGTTGAAATTTCATTATAACAATGCAAAGTATAGAGAGTAAATTTACAAAACCAAATATAACTTTATTAATTTACCGTAAAATACATTTCGATATTGAGCTTGAAATATTAGTCAAATAAATCATTTCATAGATGGATACAACTATAAATTGTTTTATTTTTATGTGGGTGTGGTTTAAATTGAAGAAGACTGAAGCTGAAATAACTAAAAATGGCCATTTTCCGAGAAATGATTTCATACTTAAAATACGAAGTCTGTCCGAAGTATGAATAGAAATGAAAGTAACAGAGGAACTGAAGTTGTCCATTAGTTTCTATGCGGTGCTGTTTGAACGGATACACAAAGGAATATCTGATGGAATATGCCTGTCTTTCCTTCCCCTCATTTTTCATCCAAAGAAAATCATTTATACAATCATTGTTATTCCGTTTCCCTCACTATGAATCATTTATTTAAGAATTCATAGCCCTATTGAGTTCGGAATTTGAACCTACTTTATGCTTATTTATTGAATTGTAGACATAGATAGTAAGATTTGGAAACTTTAATATTAACTCGCTTAGTAAAATAATTGTACTTTGTTTTACTTGTCTAGAAATACATCAATTTTAACCAGCCATTGCTTTGTAAAACTTCATAATGTTGAATTTGCGTGGGATATCTTTCGAATGTAGTGTAAATTTAAAATACCTTAAAACTGATAGTGGGCTGGACGAGGTACTCACCATCCATCTCTTTAGAAACAACTTACTGTCTACAAGTTTAGCCTCATATTTGAGGACACGTGAAAAACTGGAACATAATATTAACGAAGTAGCAACCCACACGTGATTTCGGTGCGCGGCACAAAGAATAAAAGATCCTGTTGGAAACGTGTACACATACCCATATAATCTTCAATGTCTGATGTAATACCAATACGTCGAGATAATCCTGTGTTTTAGGCATGTGTGTGTCCTGTGTCCATAAATTTAAATCTCCGACAATTATCTATTGTGGCGGCGGTCATAAGCTGTCGAATCCAGTAAGATTAAATTCGAACCGCTTACGTACCGCTCCGAATTAAATGTGGTCGGATCGTTTGGTGTAATCTCTTGGGTACGTGGAGGACATATGTATGTATACATGGGTATTGGGAAAACGTTTAAACAATTTGGTCCAAAGGCCAGAATGTATTTCATGTTCTATTGTTTCGAAGGCTTCTGATTCGTTGGGCAAATATATTTGGTGAATCTAAGATGCCTCACTTTAATGTCCATGTATATTAGCTGCTCTTGGAAAAAGCTGTTAGCTCTTTGTAAATTAAGATTTTTTTGTGCTAGTATTGCTTCTTTCAAAACTCACGGTTGGCTTGTAAATATTTACCGAATAGGAAATACTTATGGTAATATTACTATATTACCCATATATAACCCATTATATATATAACCCATACTTGGGTTAATGATGATTATACGTTATTATTTGGTATGACATAAAATTATCTAAGGATTTGTAAAATTTTGGGAATCAAAATTTATATAAACAGCTCACAGTAGGTCTCAATTTTCTCTTATCTCTCGGGCTCTTTTTATTCTGTTGTCATTAATTAAATATTTCTTTTTCGTAATTTCACCTTACAAAAGATTCAAAAGGTGCTCTAAAAGGTCAAACGACGCAGGCAACTACTTAAAAATATTTACTTTGCAATTTTGAGATTTCCTTTCTTTTATGTTGGGTCACCTAACAAATTTTGCATAATACAATTCGTTAAAATACTCATGTAGGTATTATAGTTTTGAACAGAAATTATTTGGTTCTAGACGGTTCTAAAGTTGATATAACTTAGGACCTGAAAACAAAAGAGATTAGGAAAGTATTTTACAAGTTTTCTCATGTTGGAATCACAATCTCTTATAAGTTTTATATAATTTGGGTATAATTCTTTACCTCCACTTGATTCACTGATATTTCTCACAAAATATAATCGTATGTAAATGGAGCGGTGATGCGCTTGATGTCTTTTGTTTTATAATATGATTTAACAGTTTTGAATATGACCTGGAAATTGAATGCTTTGACATCAAATTGCAACCGATTGGCATTTATTGGTTCTAAATATATCTAGTATATTTAGATTAAGCTAGATGTACATATATTACTTACATAGATATTAAATCTTTACAATGTTCCGAACGTTCAAATATGAATCAAAGAACTTGAGTAGATTGTGAGCAAACAATGGCATCTGTGAGGGATTGTCTTAAACTTTTAGAGTATATGTATAGGATTCGTAATGCTAATTATTTTCAGTTCGATGAAGGAAACCACCGTGACTAAATCTACACACCTTAGAATTTATAAAAAAATTCTAAGGTGTGTGAAGTCTGCCAGCCAGCACTTGGCCAGCGTGGCAGACTATGGTCTTAACCCTCTCAATACGAGAGGAGACCCATAATTCAATAGTGAAATTATATTAAGTTCCGAAGTTCAGATTGGAAGATAGGTCCATTCCCAAAAGCAACAGGTGGTCAGTGATTGGGACGGATACACTCTGGTAATATCGGAGTCATACTGAATGGACTCCGTTTGGAGGTGAAAAGCCACGTTAATGTTTTTGAGGCCCAATCAGCAACAAACTTAAGGGTTTGATCAATGCGATTACAATCACCTCCCTTTCGAACTGGATTACATCCTTCTAGCCCACGCAGGCAGAATGTACCTCTTATTATTTATTATTATTAATTATTTTCAAATTAAAAATACTGTGTTATGATATATGTAGGTATATCATATAGAAGAACCCGATGGAACTGGTCTAAAATTCGGAAGTTTTAATTGAGGCAGGCAATGTTATTAAAATCCTTTTCACATCGCCTTTTTAAGTAAGTTCACGGTATAGAGGGCTCGTTCAGGATCGTTAGCGCGTCCGTATTGAATAAGGTGCTCCACAACTTCATACACAAACTTCAACAACTTCATACACCAACTTCATTTCCCGATAAGTCTTGCTTGCTCGCAGACCGGCGCTGAGTGTTTCTCGGGACGTTAATGACTCGGAGCGCAGATTGTACGAAGTAATTAAATGGCTTTCGGACTAAATTCGAACAAAGAATATTG
>DWMG01003538.1:0-11788 GCA_018244855.1 Elbella merops
GCCCGCGACTTCGTACCCTACCACCTACCCACGCGGGGCCGCATCACGTTCAACTGATGCGCTTCCAGCCTAAGCTGGACCCTATTTAAATATGACGATATGATGATTGATCATATACATCTGAGCTCTATTGTTTTTGGTACACATGACGTGATGACTGACATAAATTGACATAACTTCTTTATTTGTTAACCAATTTAAATGAAAAAAGCACTAAATATTAAGTGAGGCCCATTACGATATAATCCTGAAAACTGCAATCAAATCGGATAAGCCGTTTCTGAGATTAGCGTGCACAAACAACGATCCGTTACAGTTTTATTATATGTATAGATATAGACGAAGCGTTATCTTATATAAATGACAATTTAAAAATAACTTTATTAGTCACAAAGACAAAAAAGTAGACGCGTGAAATTTGATTTCGTTCGTTCTTTCACCAGAAATAATTTTGCGGTTAATTCATAGGTCTTGCTTTCGATAGAAATTCTAGAATGTTCTGTGGCATTTGCACGCGTGTTCAGGCACGTATGCCTGTCTGTTATGCTATTTATGTTTGCGTCCACTGTTTAGATAGTGTTGCCTGTACCTACCGTCTACTCGTTATCTTTCACGTTTACAATCGGCATAAACATGTGTCTTAGAGGCACCTGTAAGCCTTATCCCTTAAACGACATTTGATAAAAAAGTAATCCATTCATTATACGCAGGTAATCTAAACATTTATCATTATGTAATTTCCAATTGGATAGCGTAATCAATGTCAATGTTTCATATGGCAATTTAAAAATCAATTAATTATGTGACATCAAATAAATAAATAACGTGATGTTAAAATATTAAAAAGTTTGAAATCTATAAGTCTTAAACCGCTGAAGAAAAGGGCAGTGAATAATTCTCATGATAAGTTCTCCATAATGTTCCTAATATGAAATTTGCCAATACGCAGTTCGCCCACGGGATAAGCTGTGACACTTTACCAATATTAGAGAAAACGCGTATCCAATAATGAATCGATAAAACGGTTCATAATAATTAGCTTATATTAATATGGTAATAAAATATAAATGTTATACTTACATAAAAACATGAATATTGAACAGCGTCAGTGATTGAGAAGGAATTCATTTAATATATAAGTATTATGTATTTCGAACATGGTACAGGAATTACATGCATAAAATAAAACATAAATATCTACCTATGTAAAAGAAATGTGATTGTTCAGTTTAAACCGGTCACAAGGGGAGAAGTGAGAAACACTGGAAGAGAGAGCAGGCCAGGTAAGGATTCTATTAACTACAACTTAAATAAAATGTTAACTGACTGATATATGTACAAAAATAAAGATGTTATGATTGGGTAAGGATAAAATCGCATTCCGCCATTTAATATGATCCTAGTGTCGTAATACATCAGTATATCAGTATATTATAGCCTGTAATATCCTTAAACAATTTTCCTCCCACTAGCGCCATCTATACGATGATCACAAAATCCCTTAGTAAACGGGATTTACTTTTAGGGTTCACTGCAAGGGAACATTTAGTTGATTCATATAGCAACTAGATGGCGCTCTGCCAGTATTCACTCCATTAAATTTTTAGTTATGTTAGACATAGGCATTTCAAAGCTTGACTTTGTCGTTAATTAATTTAGTTCCTTCTGCCTAATTAATTAATTAAGTTAAAATATTTATTTAGCCCCTGCTCTTTATCATGTTCGCCATTTACTTACTGATTTGTTATCTTGCTTATTGGAAAAAATTATGTTGAATGCAATGCCTAGATATTTTGGAAATAATAACTACAATTTAAATTTTGTAAAAATATCAGACAGATAAAAATCAGAAAATACACTTTGCGAAAAACCGGTAACTTAAAACTTTTTCGTTTGTAGTATGAAAAAGAGAAAGTGTAGCACAACCGTATTGAAGTCTATTTAATAGAAAAAAGAATTATCATCATCATCATCATCATCATTATCAGCCTACTCCCGTCCAATGCTGGACATAGGCCTCCCCAATAGCACGCCGCTGAGCTCGATCTTCAGCTCTTCGCATTCATCCACTGCCAGCCATTTTGCTTATATCGTCACTCCACCTAGCTGGAGGGCGTCCTACGCAACGTTTGCCAAGTCGCGGTCTCCACTCCAGAACACGTCAGCTCCAGCGGCTATCGGTTCCGCGATAGACGTGACCAGCCCACTGTCACTTCAGCTTGCTAATCCTTTGGGCTATATCGATAACTTTAGTTCCCTGTCGTATCGCCTCATTTGAATTATAAATAATTATGAATAAATTAAACATAATGAACAATCGATCCAAAACTAAAAGAAATTAAAAAAGCACCAGAAATAATTTGATAATGACACCAGTATTTTCCGGATTATAATTATTATGATGAAAAAGATAATGATAAAAAGATATTAAACGACTTATATTTTTTATAGCTATGTTTAAAGAAGAATTAAATATACATTAACAATAAGTACAGAATTCCTTATGTCATTGGCAATAGGGTTTATGTTTATATATTTGTACTTTATATTGACGTATTTTAATCTTGCTGTTTTATTATTATGAACGTGATTTCTGAACACGGATAAATTCCATAATCAAACAAATAATATTGTTGTAGCGTATCAAAATAAATACTTTATCGCTATTGATGTTTAAAGTTGATAAACTCCGCCTTTTACACTACGTAATCTGAACAAATGTTTTAATTTAAAAGGCACTAAAATCTGTACATAAAATATATTGTCAATATCACAAACAACGCAGACGAAGTCGCGGGTATCACCTAGTAAATAATGAAAATGCTTTTTTGAATCTCTCAATAGAGCGATTTTAGAACGTAACAAAACGTCGCATCACGTTAATACCCGAAGGAGTAGGCAGAGGAATGTAGTAGGCAGACTAAATTCAATAGTACCCGACCTGGGATTTGAACGCAGTCTCGAACGGCAGTCGCGCTTGCAGCCACTGGAGCAACGAGGCAGCAACGATTTTATAAAACATGACTATTTCAAATATAATCAATGAAAAGTCAAACCTAATGACTGGATCAATTCACTTCACTGTGACACACATTTGTTTTAAAAATACCCGTGAAATGTCAATGAAGTTATCGTCTTGTTTGTTCAACAGTCCAACGAATAAGTACAGGTACCTGTGTCAGCGACTCTGTATGACAAATATAACTTCTGTTGTTCTGCATTACCAATTGGCAGGAGAATATTAATAGGTTACCTAAGGTATGAAGATGCTTGACGTATATTAAGAATTCTCTTAGAATAATGATTATATTATTACTATAACATCGCGCCAGGTATGTTATACAGGGTAGGCGGAAAGCATCGGGACTAATAAATAATTCCTCTCCTCATACATACAAAACGATTTCAGAGAGTTGAACTCTGCCACCAGCCAGTGTCCGACCTATTTGGCTAAGATACCTGACTCTTTTCTCCCTTGCACTTGCATGCAAGACGACGTCATGAAAGACGATAGTGCTTCCATTTAAGCGGTAATATTGCCAACTAGGCGATCGAGCTGTCATTCGCTGAGTAAGAATGTTGTACCACTATCCAAATTAAATGACGCTCCACTAGGTAACTAGTTTTATACAAACCAAACATCACATGATGCAGGCGTTCTTTCACATCATCATTATCGGACAATTTCCAATTAATATGGTTTATTTACACGTCTCGAAAGTCCGACAATAATTTCAAATTGGGGGACTAATTCGGGCATTAGTTGAATTTGGACTCGGATCACATTAAACTTGACAACACTTATCTGTCGAATTGTTTTATCACACATTTGCGAGGATTATTCGAAGTTATCATTTAAGCAGCCTGCGTGTGTGTTTCTCAAGAATTTTAATCTAGGACTTTTCAAATAAACCGCGAGTAGGTACTGACTGGCAAGCATCATACACCTTAGGATATACCTTTGCTTTCTATCACGCAAGAATGTAGCAAATTGCTAGATTATACCAATTTAAAAATCAGTAGCTGTTAAAGAATTCTTGGGAGTTAGTAAATATTCCACATTAAGGTTATACATTCAACGCATCACTCAAACTTTTTAACGGAGTTGTTTTCAATTTATTACATTTTTTTTAAATAAAACTTTCAAGTTGTTTCTTCACCGTGCAAGAGACGTGAAATGAAATAGCGTATGACGACACATGGATCTGTATATCGTTTCTCAAGAAAACATCTTATTAAAAAATTGTCCGCTCTTTCATTAAATTTGCTTAATAGTTTCACGAAACAGTAGGTAAAGAGTAATAGTTTATGATAGATCAGATAAAGTGGCAGGGAATGTATCTGTGTATATTTTAATAGCATCTATGTCGACATATTGCACACGTAATTCTCTCTCTTAAGTCGGTCTGTCATTACTGAGGATCGTAATTCCGCTTGAACCCAGCCAGCAACATTCTCCAGCAGGAGCGCTCCTCTGCTTGATTCACTGCCATGCTTATCGGCATATTCAAGTTGTCCGTGACCGGGTCGAACCAGAGCTTCGGGCAACGCCTTCTTGGTGGCTTGCCTTCTAACCTGCCAGTAAGCACCTGCCTCTCTGCTTCACGCAATTAAATAACATGATATTATTTGTTATTATCAATCAAAGCAATACGCCGTAATATCTCAATCACCTTCTCTTTTCAGTACTTTCGTGATTTAGCTTAGAAAAACTGTAAAAGCAGATCAATTTTTTTTAAATAAAAAAAATCCGTATCTAGCACTTTCGTTTTATAATGTAAAATTTAAAACTTAAAATCAATTGCGTTCACTACATAACTAATACTAAAGAATAGTACAACTATTTATTTGAAGAACTAAATTATATTTCCTCATATACGGTTATACAAAAATGTCGAAATTTACGGTTTTGATTAGGCGCTAATAAAACCATGTTATGTAGACGTAAAATGTTAGTTTTTCCTGAATTACAAATGAGCAGCATATCACATTGCGGTATAGTCATTAAGTTCAAGTTACTCTTGCAAGGTGATATTTTTCGAATACAGCCGCCAGTCTATCAAAACTCTAAAGTTCCGTGATAAAACTATCGAAACCAACTGCAGTGGACATAAAAGAACTGCTTTACCACATCCTACGAATCTAAACTTTGAATATCAGTTCTGAAGATATCTTTTTTGAGTTTGTTTTTGGACTCTACCTCACAACATACTAAAGAGTAGTTTTCGTTGCTTTCAAGACCAGTAATGAAAGTATTTTTACCAGTGAAAAAGGTATCCTGCGATGCTTATGCTTAGCATGGCAAGAATGTTTGAACTATTATTAAAACATGTATAGTTTTAAACATAACGTTACATCATGCCTGTAATTACCGGGTAGAGGTAGGTCACGGAGATCGAACCTGCCTTCGCCTTTAAGACTTCCTGCCCGTCTGCTCGCCTGCCCGTCTACTCATAAAGTAAAAAAAAAAAATATTAAAATTTACATTTTTAATTTTAATAAAATTAATCTCCTAACGGATACAAAACTGGAGTATTCAAAGGTTGTGCATTTGCTAATATCCTCCGAGCCTTAGAGAGAATATTTTTTCTACGCTTTAATAAAATGTAATTCTAGCGTAAGTCGAATGCGTTCCGGAGCTCAGCGTGGCGTTAAAAGGATGTTCATGTTTTTACGCTTAACATAACATCACGCGTGTTTCCTCGAAGTTGCAGGCAGGTCAGTATAGTCTCACTATAAAGTGAGATATAAATCTAATCAGATATAAATCTGTTATACGATATTATACGTCCCATGTAATACAGAGTGAGCCTATTGACAGACACAGTAGACAACATTTTAATATTGTTTTCACTCTTAATCTTCGTAACCCATTACAAATAATATGAAGTGGTTATTAATGACATTAAAAATTTATTAGCAGTTAAAAGTATCGCCGCTCGTGAGTAAAGTGTATCTACTTAATTGATAACGGCTATTAAAGCTAATGTTTTTTTTTTAAATTCCATTAAATTTAATTGGAAATAAAGATAGCGAGTTGCCGTGGGTGATATTTTTATTGAAACTGTTGTTTTTTATTGCCAATAACGTACTATTACATTTGATAGTACTAGTAATTAGTTTATATTACATGTTTGTCTTATAACTAGTTGTATGTCCGCACTCGCTGTCTGGGGAATGTTAAGACTTTTCTCCTTTTCACATATTATTTCATTATTTTTGGGTCTGATTTATAATAGTATGGTTAGTGGCCAGTGGTCTCATCCCGGTTTTATCTGTCTCCGCTTTAAGTTTCAACAAAGTATGTTCAGGAGTACTGACCTGGAATCAGACTTGACAAACATACGAACGTAGACACTTTTATATGTATTTTTTTGATATCGATATTTAGTACTCTACTGCAGCATTGATAATATTTTTCTGTATGCAACAGACATAACCGTCATCATAATAAGACATTACCATTTCTATCTAACATTCCCTAGCAATTTGGACGTTTGCAATTCTAGCAATATTATAAGTACTATGAACCCAACAGTGATAGCAATTCGACTATAATTCCACAAAGAGGTAGCCAGAGGGGCGAAGTATTCTAATTTTCTACATAGATACTGCAAAGCTACTGCGAGTATGTCTATGGTTTATTTATTCTAATTGTTGATATGTCCATATACACGGTAAGTGAGGTACAGTAGATATAAAATATACCACAAGCGCCACGATCGCGTGAATTTGTTTATGTGAACATTCCACGGCCCGCCATAGCCCATGTGTGGTGCGTTTTATTGATATAATATCACCGGCCTTTCATAAAAATTTTATGCTCCATTAAAAAACCTCTCGCACTGTAAGCCACGTTGCGCCTGTGAATATTAACTTGGGGTGTTACTGCCTATGTTTATTTTTCTTTACATATTAATGGTATTTCGTCGATTCCCTAAACATGTCCTGTCGGTCGTTTTTAGCAGTCGTTGATCGATGTTAATATATGCTATAAAAATGTCCGTACAATATTACAGATACATACTTCTCGTAATATACTAATTTAATTTTTTTTTTTTAAATCTAACATTGTGGATATTGCCTCTTTAGTTACTAGTTAACTAAATTTAAACACAATTTAAATCATAGCCATAATAGAATCATGTTTTCGCGGGTTTGATAAAGGTTATGGTTTGACCGTGTGCTCCCTAAAACTAACCCGCATTACCGCAAATTACATGACTATTTTTAAACGCTCGCATGCGGTTGTTGCGGTCAGTTGGGAGTAACTGCTGTATTACAAATTCGTTACATTACAATACATTATATTATAACACGCCTTTATTTCCCCGAAGGCGTAGGTAAAGTAGAGCAGTACACTGCCACGATTCCCCAGTTACATAAGTTAGTTCAAGTCCCATCATGGAGGGAGTAGGGTTTAAGCTAATAGCCATAGCAGGCACAAATCCAGACTCCGTGCTACTATTAAGAATTTGACATTGACAGTATTTTTGAGCGTAAATTAAAATTCATCCAAGATAATGAGAATGTTGCCACATATATTAGTAAGGTACGTACATGGTACACGTATGGTACTTATATTTGTAGTGATAGAAAGTTTAAGCGCTAAGCATCAGACGTCGCCTACAACCACATCACCGGATATTGCATGTTCACTGCAACCAACAAACGTTTACGCCTCATCCTACATGAGAATGATCTTCAAATACAGACGTAGACGCCTGTTTCTCATTATAATAATGAAGACATTTCTACTTAAGAGCAGAAATACTATTACCGAATCCATCTTTGGATACAAGGCTCAACTGTGTCAAACCTAAGTGTCCTCTGCAAAATAAGTTGAAATATGTATATCAGAGCCAAAGAAATATTATACCAACCATAAAATTAATATTGTTTTTTGACGATTTTCAAAATGTTACACTGTATCCATGGATGTATCTAGTTATTTTGTCAACTTAAATTGCACTAAGTAAATTCAAAATAGGCCTTTAGTCTGCCTTCAATTTCAAGTGTATAGGAACAGCAGCTGACAAAACTGTTAGTGATGCTAATATATTAATTGACAGGCCTGTCAGTATGTTTGACAGTACTAGAAAAACAAGAAAATCAAAATGGCTGCTTTGAACGTTGCAAGCGCTCTTACGAAACTATTCAATTTCGTGGCTATGATTCCACATAATTATCATAAATGCAATTAACTTAAAAACAGAAAAAAATAGAACCTAATCTAAAAAGAATAGAAAGCTTACTTAAAAAATTTGTTTATACCAATTAACTCGGAATAGATATAATAAACCGAGAATAACTATTATAAGAAATTCTTGCACGCCTAGTGCCTGTATAGAAAATACGGTCTGTGAACACATTAGTCGAGAGAGTAGCGAGGTAAAACATAATCTCGACATGCTGTACGATACAAAGGACTGGGAAATTGGTTTACAATCCGGACGTGAACTTTATCTGAAAACTTGTCCCGCCGGTTATTATTTTTGCAGGCGAGCAAAGATTCAAAATCAAGTTTGCGACGTATAAGCGCACGTAACTTCAGCTTAAAGTTCGCTAGGTTGGCCAAGTATTTCATATATAGGCTAGGGAACGGTGGCGATCGCGCCTGATGGAAAGTGCAGATATGTCCTAAGATGGAATACACGTGGCTAGGAAAAGCTTATTCACTCTTACGTTAAAGAATCCTAGTTTATACATGTCCGGAAGTGAAGAAATTGACTAAGTGTTCCACTCCTTGCCCACCTGGAGAAAAATATTTATTTGCCTTTAATTTGTTTCTGTTCTACTGGCGTTACGACATGTATACTTAAAGTATTTACAGATAATATATTAACTGTCATTTTTATTTTTTTTTACCACTGTTCCGAAGCTAAACATATTGGTATATTCAACGGAGAAATATAAGGTTGGTTTCTTATGAAATATCTACGACAACAGATTTACATGTTATTTAGAAAACGAATTTCGGTATTAATATGTTTTCACGATAAGCATAAAATATGCCTATTCGTCGACCTACTCGCTCTTACGATGTTTACAACAACGCAGGAAGTAGTATCGTATTATCTAATTAATGCAATGAAACGCAATTTAAAGTCATTAATTAAATTTCGTTGCTTTAACAAGAACTTCCTCCAACCACTTTTGTTTTAAAATCGAAATCAAAGTATCTGAAGATTGACTTGTTATTAAAAGAGTTGTAAATACAAGATTAAATTTCAGAGCAAAAATGTCCCGTATTATTTTTAAAAATAATGGTAAGTCTCTATGCATTTTTTCCAGAATATTCGAAATAACTTATACGTTCGGGACAGTCTCGTGCACTCGTTAAACACTATCAGAGTTTCAATTCAGTGTGATTATGTATGTTTGTACATATATGTTTTACACCTAAGCATGTAAAATATATAGTTAGACAGGTAAAGAGTTTAGTTTAGCGATAAATTAAGAGTGAAAGGCACAAAAGGCGGGCCTTATCGCTAACTAGCGATCTCTTCCAGGCTATTATTTCCTCGAAACTACTTTTATAGTTTCTTTTGACTAATATTGTGCCGAAACAATTATATTAATGCCTTGTGGACTATTAAAAGACATGTGGGAAAGTTTTAACATTTTCAAACGTAAAACGCCGATTGCAAAACAGTTTCAAAGTTCATTATCATAGTCGAAAAAGTTTGTCTTCAAAGTATTTTTCCAGGTGACCTATCCTGCATTTCCTTACTGTGTTAACTGTCTTTACCTATACAAATTACCTCGTATACCTTTACGAATTTAATTAAGACATCACTCATGTTAATTATCAGTAATTATTGGTATAAGGTCTTGTTTTTTATGTTATTTAGTTTTTTTGTGTTATTTTTGATATTGTGGATGCAAGCGCGACTGGCGATCGAGAGAGGCACTGGGTTCGAATCCCGGGTCGGGCACTGTTGGACTTTTCTAACTTAGATTTTTAGTACAAATTGCTAGCAGTGACTCGTAGTCTGGATCTGTACCTGATGTATTATATATGTACCTATTCTAGTGTGGGACATAAACGCAACTGGTGTAACGTGGGAATGTTCTACACTCCTTTGCCTACCCATTCGAGGATTTCAGGTGTGATGTTACTTTTTTATATATAAAATTCATTTAGAAAATAATAATGTAAATATATATTCCGTGCATTCTTAATTCAGATTAATTCTAAGCATTTTGCATTAGAGTCCCGTCGCGCTAATACTTTGTAAAGTGAAAATAATTGTGACTGCATCCGCGGCTGGTTACATTTTAATTTTTATAAAGTTAAATTTCTCAGTCTCTCATAAATTGTGATGAAATGAACTATGAAGTTAAACTATTAATTAAGTAATATAAAGTAGTTTTGATTAACATACTAACATCTCTGATTGACTAGTAACGTAATCTATATTTACGCTTGTATATTCTCCATGTGGTAGGCAGTGTAGTAGTCGCACGTTTTACTTGTAATATTGCATACGTCCCATGTAACAGGCCGTGAGGTTATTGCCATGACGGGGCACATGTTCAATACTGAGCTATTTCTAATGTCACGTTAGAAATACATAGGTATCATCATCATCATCATCATCAACATAGGTATACTAAAGTAAAAGTTATTTAAATTTTATACTGATGAAGTATTAAGTACAAAACAATTCTATCTTTGTAATTATGTTATTAAGGTAAACATACAACACGCACGCAATTTAAACTTGTGTCTTTTTAAATAACCTATCAACATACTGGATAGAGCGATTTAATAAATCCAGTCTCTTTCACCCTTAAAGAGAGTCCTGCACTTGACATTTAAATAGAAACCTTGCTTGTAATATCAGTTTCAAAATTGAAGTAAACATTAAAGAAATTAAAACGTTTTAAAATAACTTGCGCAAGAAATGAACATTAAAAGTGCAACTTCCATTTACTAAAAGCTGGAGAGCACGATATTAATTAAAATGAGATACTTTCTTGAATTATATCTGGAGTATTTTTAAATACGTGTACGTAGAGTAGAGCCTTAGTAGTTATTTCAGAAAGAGAGGGCGGGATGATCTCTTTTTTTCTTGTTAGAAACACCTGTTCATATATGGTGAGTTTAATGCTCAGTATTTATTGGATCAACATCGGAAAACTTCGGTTCTAATTACAGTCGAGCATAAAATTACTAACTTTCTTATCACAAGGATATCATGTAACATAATGGCAAAATCGGTCTAATGGTGCAGTCATCCCTGTCAAAGTATTTCATATTTTCGTACCATTCGAAAAATCATATCGAGGAATTAAATTTATGTTGATCTTCCCAAACTCTAAAATAATGTCCATTTTGTATCTGCAATTTTGGTTTTTGCATGATTTCTACACATTTCCAGGAGTTTCTGGGTCTACCTTAAACAACCTCAAATTCAAATCCACGAGTATCATCATGCAACATTCACGTAGAAATAGCTACGCGATTGCTCAAGGTTCGACGTAGTTGGCCAACTTGCTATGGAGTTTGATAATTACTTGATGATATTGGCGAAGTCTGGAAACTGTTCTCCAGTTAACTGTACTATGTTTTATACATTCGCGGACAGAGGTACACTGACACTGATAAATAGTTTGTCGTGGTTTGTGACGTCACACATCATTCACTTGTCGCAACGATTGTCCTCCTATCGGAATACTTGTATTTATTGTTCTATTATAATGTATTAGAGTTATATGAACATTATACAGTCTGGTGCTGTCGTTAAAAAAATTGAACGCGTTGCTATATTCCAGTGTAAAA
>DWMG01003539.1:0-11788 GCA_018244855.1 Elbella merops
TGAGCACAATGCTTTTCAAAGTATTAATAAATTCAAACCGTCGTGAAAAAATATTAATTTTATATTGTTTTCTATTTGTATGACGCGTAGTACAGACAACTAATAAATAAGGTCCGAACGAAAGGGCCGAAGAAATATCCTCTGGCTAATAAATATAATACGTCACATAAACTGACAGATCTGATGTATAACAGTTCATAATCGAAACTTTCTCTGGAGGATTTAAAATAAGAACGAAGATATTAGAGCATATCAGTTTTTGGTTACAAAACTATTTTTGTGATTAAAAGCTTTTCTAATATGCGAATATCACTACATATATACGGACGTGTAATCTGGTCAGTATCGCACAAATCGATGGTTCGGTTGAGGATCTTGAATTATGGTGATTTCTGGAGAAGGTCAATGTCCAGTTATGGGCGTCCATTTTCGTGAAGTAATGAGGGATCCTAAATAAGTCGCATACATTTTTCAGATAAAAAGATATATAGCATACCGTAGAATCTCTATGACTATTACGAAAATCGACTCAAAACATAAAACACAGACAAAACATCACTATTTGCATCAACAAGTACCGATTAATATGTATATGGCTTAAATAGCTTAGAACAAACGGTTTGGTTAAGTTTTGACGGCAAAAATAGCGACAATATACAATAGTATATAGCGATCGTTGCTTTTTACCATTTTACAAGATCTTTTTATACGTTAGAAGTGAAATGGGTACCTACTGTTGCTTAATATTCCGGTTACTAAAGTCCAAGTGCAACTCTTAATCATACTTATACAGTGTGTGTCCTGGTGATCATGTTTACTAATTTTAATCCGGAATAAAATTAGACCAAAAATTACAATAATATACTATAAATACCTATATTACCTAAAGTCAGAAAGGACTAATACATATTTTTGAAATTTACATTACAATATAAGGTATCATCATCATCATCAGCCCATCTCAGTCCACTGCTGGACATAAGGCCTCCCCCAATGAGCGCCATCAATATAAGGTATAAAGAAAACAAAAGATATATTATGCAATATTAAAAATATAATGTATATATTTAATATTCTATATGTATTTTAATGTGTACGTATGTATATTACTGTATACAATTTTCTAAACTTGTAACTGATAAACAGCTAGTTATCGCGACAGTTGAGTGTTTTTGAAGAGCATGTTAGGCCAGCGGTCATTTTTATCGCGCACTCGAATGTATACACGCCTGTACAAGTATATAAGTAGGAACACAGCCTAGTGGTTGATTTTCACTTCCCATTACAAGGATTCAAAATTCTAATTCCAGAACGTACTTTTGGCTTCAATATTATGTGTTTTTATTAGTAACTATATGTATATATAACTATAACTTTGTCATGAACTCTACACGCTACAATTCTCTTCATGTTATTCAAAGCGTGCGTGTACAACTGCCGACCAGAACTTGGCCAACGTGGTAGACTACATCGTCAACCTCTCACAACCTAAGCAGTTATTGATATGGAATCATAAAATTATTGATGGTGGTAATATTGAACAAAATAACGATGATAATAATCATGATAAAGATGATGATAATAATAATGATATTGATAAGGATAATAGTGATGATATTGATAAGGATAATAGTGATGATATTGATAAGGATAATAGTGATGATGTTGATAATGACGACGAAAATAATAATGATGATATACAAGGTGGTATAAAAAAACATTCTTTTTTACCTGTCCGTTTAAAGCTTTAGAAGGCGAATTTTCGAATGGTACAACTTACACTCCAATGAATTCAGATGTCGCGTACAATTTAGAGCAAAACTCGGCGCCCCGACTCCGCAAGATCCACGAACTTATCACTCAGAACTTGTTACTTGGAAATTAATAAAACTTTCAATTAAAGGAAATCCTGCTCGGTAATAATAAAATCATAACACGATTGTAATTCACAATTAATTTCGAAAGTATGCTTTGCTACGAAATTAAATTCAACAATTGTATGGGGGAAATGAATTTTATGTAATAACAGTTGTGAAATGAAATTTAGATTAGGGAAATTTGAAGAGCAATGTTTTGCTCTGTCATGTTTGTTTGTCTCTTTAACAATTCATATGACTGTCTGAAACATCTCTTTTTTCATATTGATTACTGATTAAATAAACAACTTCGCCTCAGTTATCTGCTAACCACGTCAAAGAAATATGGGCCATTCTAATATACAAAACCTGACTGTTCCTCCAAGTATAAAAAACATGTTAAAACTAAAACAAGTCAGCAGTTTATTAATTTTATATGTTCCATTACCGTCAGTATAAAAACAAATAGCCTAAATTCTCTGACTGCCTCGTTGGACGAATGTTTGCAATGGCGACTACTGAACGAGAGCTTCTTTCTGGGTTCTATCCTAAAGGTTGGGTACTCGTGTGTATTTTTAACCTGAAAGATCTGACAAATCGCAGTATGTCACGGCCTCCTTAGGTACGACTATATTCTTTGGCCTCCGATGGGCAGCAACGTAGGCGTTATGGAAGGCCGTACTCTGTGATCTACAACCAACACGCCTACCAACCAACCCAAACCTTAAATTCCTACTTGTCGCTTTCAGTCTTGATTTGTGTACGGTATATGGTAAGAGACTCACCCTGTACCATGATAGGGTGTATAATTACAGCACAAGGAAATCCTCACAGTATATTACACTCCTGTGCCTACCTGGCGGGGATGTGATGTTAATTATTTATAAAAAATAAAAATTCTTCAAATAAATGACGTAATAAATTCCAAGGGAACAAACAGGAAAGGAAATAACACATCCGGGGAATAAATGTGTAACCTTCTCCCGTTTTCATCGTATAATAACGTTCTCGAGAATTCCCACGTGTTGCGATGGAAAAATGGTACCTAATTTACTTATTAAAGACTGATATTAATTTCTGTCTAAAATGTTTAAATATTTGCTCTCATCCGTCCGTTATAAAACAAAATTATCTTTTTTATTTCGCTTACAAAATCAATTAGCATCCCTTAATCTTAAAGAAGGTCGTTAAAATTTTTAATTTCCGGTCCCTAATTTTTCTTTCCGGTCAGTTTAGTTATAGACTAATGTTTTTCAGATTAATAAAGTGTATTTTTTTTAGTTAGTCCTAATATCTGATGTTATTTAAATACTTAAAATAGTAAAAAAAAATATTTTTTTTACTACCGTAATATTTTTTAATTAAATGGAGTTTTATGTTTATGTATGTTTATAATTAGGTCGGTGCTAATATTTTGTCTCCAACTACTATTTCTTACAATGTGGAGCCTCAAGCGTCTTACCCTACTCCAGTATTGTTTGGAAAAGATATGGAAACATTGTAACG
Source organism: Elbella merops (assembly GCA_018244855.1). Lineage (NCBI taxonomy): Eukaryota > Metazoa > Arthropoda > Insecta > Lepidoptera > Hesperiidae > Elbella > Elbella merops. The sequence continues at coordinate 3,363 of DWMG01003539.1, forward strand.
ACGGCTTTAACGACTTAAACTTAATTTGAACTTTCAGAATCTTTAACGACTTTTACAAAGAATAATTGTGACTGATCTTGAAATGTGACCTCAGACGCTTTAAAACTCTTTTCTGAATCAGCCAGTGACACCCAGGTTAAAATTGACAGAGTTCAAGTTTAAAATATGCTCTAGGTCATATTTTGCACTTAAATTGTGTCACAATCGAAACGGATAATACAACTATAAATATAATTAAATCATTGAAATACGCTCTGGTTCGCTGTAACACGGAAACTGTCAAGTCTCTCGCAATTTTCAGGATTCCAATTGTAAGTAACGACCCGAATAACTCTAGACTTGGTACAATAAATCTAGATTATTAGGAGAAGGGTGATTCAAGATGTCACGGGACGCCTGCTCTGAATATTAACCCTTGAACGCTGGAAATCTTACCGAGCGCTCATAACGTTGTACAGGATAGGATTGACGGTAGCAGACACGTAGTACAGGGCGCCAGCTACGTTGAATAGATGTTCATTGATCACGTGGAACTGCGGCAGGTTGTACCCGTAGATGAAGAAGAGGCGCTGCACGTGGAATGGCGTCCAGCACACGAAGAACGCGATCACCACTGCCACTGTTGACAACGAATATAAGATTATAAGTATATAAGAGTAAAAGTATATAAACAATAAAAATTTTCAACTATCATTTGAGGACTTAATGGCTAACACGCACTTGTTTAGCGTTGCAAACTATGGCTCCAACCCTTCCGAGAGGAGACTCGTGTCCAACAGTGGACCAACAAAAAGGGTTGTTGACAAATTTGAGGATTTGGGAAAGAACCTAACAGGGCTCTGAAACTAGCTATTTTAACTTTGACTACAAGTGGTGTTACAACTTTCAATCAAGAACACATGTGTCTGAACTTCGACATTTTCATCAGAAATCGCGATTTTATCTCTACAGATTATCTTTTTTTCACAATAGCTCGACCCTCCCATTCATTTAGATCCGTCTATCACTCAGTCAACAGTGTGAAAACATTTCTGAATACACAATATTCATTGAGCTTTGCACGTAATATATTTTGTTTAAAGAGGCCCAAAATCGTACAATACTTACATACATAAAATTATTTGAAACATTTATGGAATCTATTAGATCGGCCTAAGAGAAGAGCTTGACTTCAAGTTTAAATTAACAAAGCTTGCTCTTGATTGTAACAAAGTGATAAAAACATGAGAATCAATACACCTACGCCTATTGTCCAAAGTCTGAACCAATACAATGTATTGATATTTCAGTTGTTCAAGTAGTATGGATTTTATTTAACAAACGTACTTTTTATTTAACACATCTTAGCTTTAGAATTAAAAGTCCATTGTTAAAAGTTATTAAGTTTCTGGACGTATAAAGTCAAAGTTAAATTGAATTAAAAACCGAAATGGGAGCGATTACAAGATACGATGAAATTAAATTAAAATCCAAAATGGCGGCGGTTAAAGAATGTCAGTCAATTTGCCATCAATCTGAAATGTAAATTGTATTTGATATAAGAGTAATGATGATAAGTGGTAAAATATTGTCTTTTGAAAACATTATTTAAGCAATGAGGGAGATATTAAGTAGGTAGTTTAACATGCTCGTAGTATCATAACTGTATGAGTATATTTCTTTAAACCAGCGTTTATTTTTGCGGTTATTTGATACTCCAAATTAGACAAACCATGTGCTACTCGTATGTAAACAACGACTGATAAATTAAATATGTAAATTTCGGAAATACATAAATGGCTAGTTAATTTTACATCTAGACAGAACAAATATTCAAAATCGTCACAATAGTATTTTCGTTACATCACAAAAATATATGTATATTATATATAGTCGAGAATCGAATCCGTCAACCTTGTCTCAAGGAGTTCATTAACTAGTAGACCAACAGTTTTAACGTGTGGACCAGCAAAACAGCATACGGTTAAAATTATTTTAACGAAGATAAAGACTCTTTTGGAATTTCTAAATAGATTATATTAAAAAAAACCTATTTTACTTCAGCTATAAGCCGATCTAAGTTTTCGACGTATAAAAGCAGTTATGTAGCTTACTTTCTTTACGCCTACAGCTGGGTTCTATCTATAAACCTTTGTTCTAATAAAGCGGCGGAGCTTCACTGAAACTTTACACTGCCATAATATTCCAAGTTATGACGCTTCGCTGAACTAAAAGTAATCCTTCTTTTGTTTCAATATCGTCTAGTTTTGGTCGTACACCTTCTGTTATAACCGCATATCTTCACATCGTTTTTAAGGCCTACGACGAGGTTTAACGACTGTTACCCAACAATAATGCCCAAGGATAGGCTGCTTCTGAACTACGGAAACGTTCACGAAAATTTTCCACTCGCACTATCCGCATCCAAGGGCACTTTACATAGGTCGCAGCTTGAAACCGTGTCAGGGCTACAAACGTTCTTCTATGTGTAAATAGTCAATACTTTTAAAGCAAACACATGATTGTTCAAGTAAAATTTACCTCTGCACCTTCATGTATGATATTTTTACGAGCATATTTTATGCGGTTGTTGGCATTAAGGTACTAAATTTAAATTCGAATTCGATATTCAAATCTGCTTAGTATGTTATTACATTAGTATGGAAATATTATTAGAGTTATAAAAGAATTCAGTTTTCGTGAATCATTATGTTGGTGACAATGACTGTCGCGCGCTGGTCATTAATTTGTTCTAACGCTAAATATACTAATTACGAATACTCTTACTATTAGAGTATTGACGTAAATTCATTAAACACGTATTATAATCAGCACGTGACTAATATTTAACACGTGATTCATTTGCTCGCAAAGTAGAAACAGCGTTTTAATTAAAATTTCCGATAAACATTTCAAATCATTTTTTATTCAGTTCGTTTTAACATTGAATCGAGATGACATTTTTTCTATTTCGATACTTCGAAGGAAGGAAATTGATTTGAAAACGACAATAGCAACGATAATAGAGGTTTGTTAGTTTTTTTGTCATCTCTGCATAAATACATGATTTTTTTTATTTTTTATGTCAAAACTGCCTGTATTTTATTTTTTTATTTTATAATGATAATAAAATAACACTTAATTTAACCGGTACTTACATATATTAAAAATTATTTCATTTAACGTTAAAAAATCGAAACAATATTAATATGACGAATTATTTCATCTAATTTAAGACATCAAAAAGCAACCGATAACATATATCCTATAACAATGCTACATCAGTAAGTAACAAAAACTATGTATCTATTTACTTTCTATAATTATAATTACGTATAAGTGTATAACATTGGTTTATAATAACGACCTTGACAATGTAGGGTCCACATTTATTACCTGAAAGTTGTGTTGAACAACTGATACTGACAGCGTAAGTAGGAGCACGCTTATAAAAATACTCATTAGCGTCGATGTTCCTGAACATAATAGATGTTTTTCTCAACCAGATAACATATTATTTATTAACAAAGACACTATTTTTGGCCCCAGCAGACAAAAATCTTACAATGTTCTTCAAATAGAAGCAGGGTAAAGGAACAAGAACGATGAAGGTGGTAGTTTTATATCCGCATCTTGTACTGAATCAGATAAATATTTAAAAAAAAATTATCTATTGGAATCTGTTTCTATTTCAACAGATAAATTTAAATTACTTTTAAATATTAGCCTCGTATTAGGTAATCTTCTTAGACAATTATGTAAATGTGAGTTGAAAAGTGTTGGTTGATGACTGTGTAATCCCACATAAGAACAAACAAACATCGCTACTAAGGATTCTATTGAGGATTGGTAGAGACTAAGTTCTCTTCTTGTGCCCCGTCAATTATCTTGCTTATATTATTTGGGTGTTTTCTGTGAGTTTTGAACATAATAAACATTATTAAATATCACACGCCACAACGTTGAAAAAAGTATCGTGAACGTTGAAAAAGGGTAAAAAAATTGTTCTCTAAGATGTGTGAATTCTGCCAACTCACATTTAGCCGGAGTAGCAGACAGAAAAAAAAAATTGAACGATAGACGAGTATAAACTTGGTTCCAATATTGTGTTTCCGGATGAAGAATGTTCAGACGGATAATTGATATAAAAATATATTTTTCCTTTCCGTCAGTTTATCTTGCGCGGACTGGCCATTTATCAGACACCATAAGAAATGATTATATTTTGAGCAGCGTTCATTTTATCGAGAAAAAGCAAAATATAACGGAGTTAGGATCAGAAAAAATACAATGTTTTAATAAATAACAAAAAGCATATTATCTATATCGTGCCAATTTATTGTAGTTTAATGCTTAAACGTGGGCCGGTACAAGTTTAACATATTGACGGACTTTTAAAAACAGAATTTATGAGTCAGGAAGGTTTCTACAACAGACCTTCTTCAGGATGGTGACCTTGATAATCATCTTCATAATAATAATCTTCAATGTGTCAATAACGTACACTCGAGTTCAAAATCACATATATATAAAAAACATACATTTACATAATTATATTTATTACTGTTACTACCCAATGTTTGATTCACATATTATTTCAATATTCCATAAATGACATTGAGTATTTCAATCATTCTTAGATTGTAATGACTAATATATGTATAAATCGGTTTTGAAGACAAGGATTTCTCATGAGAATGAAAAGGGTAAATAAAGGCCATAGTCTAGTAAGTGGGCCAAGTGCGGGTGGGCTGATCTTAGATAACACTACGAAGAATTCTGAGGGAATTTTTCTGTTGGATGTTTTTATTTACCTTTATATTTTTAAGATTCCGTGATATTTATAAGCAACCCAATAATCTTCAGATCGCAGGGTGTATTTAAACCCCAAACTCTTAGTATGGGAGATAGATTCTTGAAGACTGTTTTATTACTGATCTCACAACTTTTCTAGTAATTATTTTTAATTACTTAAAAACCAGTCTAAACTTATGCAAAGAAATCTCGCCACTTTCGACGTCCCTGTACTTGAACAGATTTTATAGTGGAATTGTAACAAAGAATAGAATAACCTCTAAGACAACTTTCTTGTCGATATAATTTACGAATAAAGGACTTAATAAAGGAAGATATGTTTGCTATAGATTCCGTTCAACGCCACAACGCTGTTTGCGGGCCCGCCTAGCGAGACAACTAAGCTTGCTTGAACATTTTGCAATTAAGATCGGCTTACTGAATAGTCAAATAAGTTGTCATTTAAGCTAACAATTTGTTGCGTTTGACGTTTTGTCACCAGGGGGCAGTTGACCCCCTGAGACTGCCCGGGTAAAGAGGGAATCTTCGAGGCCCGTAGACTTATACCCAAGCGGCGATATACCCGCCGCGGCGTATGAACGACAAGCATAGATAGTTTGACGTTTTATCCCCTCCCCCTACCATAACTGTTCCTATATCCCCTATCTTCTTAATTTAATCACTGCTTGTGCAAATATAATTCCATAAAAAAGTTAAAAGTAAATTTAAATCAGTCTGTAATATTTTTAACATGTGACCTTTTCTCACAACTAACGTTTATCAGGAATATTTGAATGTTGAATACATTTAAAACATAATAATGCAAGAAAGAAAACAATATCCATATATTCTACATGTAAGTATAGTTTTCAGATAAACAAAGCTACAATACCAAAATTATACATTCTGTTTGTAAAAGTACCATTAATAGAAGGGAGGCAGATGTGAAAAAACAGTTTCAGAAGATCGTTTTGCGAAGTTGCGAAGCGTAAAATTTATCTGGTCGGCATTTGCACATTGCTCGTACATTTATTACTACTTTATTGTTCCTACGATTTTGTGTGCCCGATGGTTTTGTTTTATTTAGAACTATACCGGACTTCGTCTAGTTTTACGAGTCGAGAAACACATTGTGAGAAATAACAAGCCCATTTTGTAGTTTTATGTTTATCAAAATAGGACATTTTTATTACAATTGAGCTCGCTGAATGTATTCGTTAAAGAATTTCAGCATCACATACTCGTAAAATGAAATTATATGTGTATAAAATAGATGAGTATGTGATGTCAGATTTGAAAATAACTTGGCGGAGTTTTGTATTACAAGAAATGTTATTGGATAATATGTTCAACGAGTTGAGACACAAATGTACTAAGACGCTGAAGTTTTCGGTTTAGGCCTTGGGTGTTGTATATCTGTCCAAACTTTGGTAGACTTATAATTCTATATACAATTATATATAATTTATACCTTAATATTAGCACCCAAGACCACGTAAAACCAAACCCTTCACATTCGTTTGTCGTTGCTATAACATAAAAACGTACGATATGAATACTTGCTGTAATTCTGAAGGAACACATTGTTAGGAAATCAATGCAACTTATTTCTTCAGAACGTTCTCTAAGGTGTGTGAGGTCTGCCCATCTGCACTTGGTTCACTTGTACATTGTGATGTAAACCGTACTAATAGGAAAGGCTTGTATCCAACAGCGGAATGATAGAAATATTATTGCTGATGACGGAAGCTTGTTTTGTTTGAAAGACAAACTTCCGGTGAGTGGTGCAACCAAAATATGACTTTTTATTCTTGCCCGACATGCCAGGACATTTTGACTGCTTAAAAAGTTTGCCGTCTATTGAAAATTGTATTTAACATCATATGTTTTTATTTCTAAATTGTGTTAGACACAAGATGTGAGATACATGCTCGGAGAAAGGATTTTAATACGCTACAATATATTAGCTGCGATGTTCAAGTCGTTACTCGAAGGTAACAACGGGGACGGCAATATCTCCTTCAGACAGATACACTAAGTTGGATTGCAAACAACGATAAATCTCTTCAGCAAATTACGTCGCACTCGAGTAGATACTTAAAGTCCGTGATTAAAATGTTCTACACTTTGTGAATAGTATATTTTTTCCACTTTGTCGGCTTCCGACCTCACGAGGTAGTTTTAAGGATGTTATGTCTAGACGAGTGTTGGGTTAAAAATTGAGATCTATATCAGATGTTTTTCACAAGAAAGTCATCAACAATTTTTGCTCAATTTTACGTCACACAACGCATAGCTAGAAAATAATAGAATCGAACGTTGTTTAATGTCTATTTATTTTTCATCATCTACATCGTTCCCAACATCACCATCTATCTTTTCATTATTCCACTGTTTAATGTCTATTTATTTTTCATCATCTACATCGTTCCCAACATCACCATCTATCTTTTCATTATTCCACTGTTCAACAAGGCCTTCTTTCGGGTCTTATAGGTTTTCTTTCATGATGTATTTACTACATACAGTCTATTTATATTTACAAAGTTTACTGAGGGTAATTTTTGGTACATGAGTTTGCATTAGATGAGCTATATGCTCGCTAGCTGCTTCAATATCATGAATAAATGTTACATGCAGAAAATGAACAATAGATCGAAATATATTTTCTCTCACGTTCTTTAAAACATTTTTGCCGCTATTATTCTATTTCGGTACAAGGTTAACATTATAAAGATAAACTTAAATAAATCCATACGCAAGCAAACAGAAACATTCTAGCCACATTCTGAGTGAGCTTGCGATTTCATCATAATTATATCCATGTGTATTATAATAAGAGTTCTATTCATTTCTTAATTCAATTCTGAAATATATATGTCGACAGAGCATACTAGCGGCGTTATATTGTAGAATTATTTTTACCTCGGTTTTAGTAACACTTCGCCGTGACTCTCATTGAAGAGATAGATTTCATCCATAAACGCCAGTTTCACAGCATTCTACCACTGACGGATTTCCGCAATATATCAGTGTACGTGTAAATTGAGGTGTCGATTTCCGTGAAACCTATTCATATTCATGATTTCTTCATGATCGATTCTTCTCGGCAGAACGTAGGAAACCACTTTTCCCTGTGTCAAGTACCGTGTTACTAGTTTTCAATGGTTTATAAGACGGCGACGACGAAGAAAAATTTTTAGGAAGTGGAACATTGAACAAACAAAGAAATAAAACAAACTTTCGCAATAGACCTGGAAAAATATGAGGCATACGAACGGTGTTAGTATACGCATCGATTTTCTGCGTGCCAAATTTAAATGACGGTTAAAGAATATAAGCAATTTTATGGGAATTGTCGATCGTCGAGATGATTGATGAGTGCCACCCACGCACGCGATATTATATGAGTATTTTCCTGAACAACATGACCCGCTTTGTTGAATAGTAATAATATCTAAAGTACCTGTTTACATTTTTGATACTATTTTTAACAATATTATATTAATAAACCTCGCTTATAATGTAAATAGTTCACTAATTTATTATTGAAGCGGCAACCATGCCCGTTGCATGCACTTGTGGTGAGAAGCTAACCAGAGAGGGTAGCTAATGATTGGGTCTAGTGTTTCCGTTGTTTAACAATGCTGTCC
>DWMG01003540.1:0-11787 GCA_018244855.1 Elbella merops
TTTTCTGATTAACACAGACATAAAAACGATTAGAATGTACTTGTTTAAGTATATTTGCATGTACCATTTTAAGATTAAATCAAAATTCTAGTGAAAGGTCCGCAGTCGATGTTTGCTTACAAAAACAGGAAGAAATAAGAATTTATAGAATGTACTATGAAATACTAGGTATTTAGTCATCTTTAAAATTAGCCTTAGTATTGATAAATGACGTATACGGAGATTCTCCTTCCACTGTATGACATCATGAAAACAAATTATCATACGAAGCCTTGTAACCAAGGCTCCGTAACTTGTTAATGCAACGATGACCGCTTCCCTCCTATGTGTTTTTCAAACTTATATTTAGTTACAGTAACAACGCCTTGAATTGTTTATGATGCGGCGCTCGCAACTTTTGCGATCGATCGACAATTTTCCGTGCGAATAAATCGATACGCGTTCAGAATATAACCCTGCATTAGCGTGTCGGCTCGGAGAACATACGAGGGTTTTTGTTCTTGACGTTTATTAAAGTTTAAAAAATGAAATAATACCTGACTTTCAGTTTTTTTTAAACATCTATCCAATTAATGGTAAAAGGGCTTTGTATGTTGAGTATGAATTCTACGTAATTTCTGAATAAGAATACTTGTGTACGTAGGTTGATCATACGTTTTTAATCTTCTTTCTTAGAGGTTTCAATGTTTTGTTTAGTAATTATCGATTGTGATTTATTTGTTATGAATTTTGCCTTCACCAGTATGAGCCACCCACGTAACGCAACACGACTATTACGCTAATATTTACTTACACACCGATCATACATACCAGCGACGGCCGCCCGTTCAATGGCACCACTCTATGTTTTACGATTATTACTCTATTTCGATACTTCCGGTCTCTCCGAGTCATATGTTTTTTTACAACCGTGTATGTAATGTATGTACATACACACATCTTATAAAACTTTCTATATATCGTCTCGACGCCGACGTAATTCGGAGGTGAACGTAGGTCAGCTTATGTTGGTTATTAAGGTCCTTATAATATCTCGAAATCTACCCTTTATGGTGTCTCGTATAGCTAAATAGGAGGGTGAGCTAAACGAAGCCCTCAGTCCTTATGTTGTCCTTAATTTTCTCCGAAGGATCTCCTCATTATTATTAAACCTCGAAACTGTTTCGTGCGCCGTGTAGTTAATTGCTTGTACTCAACTAGGCGATATAAATGGAAAATTTTATTATGTCATATTGATATTCCGCCCTAAGTAATAACAGGTTGCTAGCTAGACGACAAGCTAACAATATGCTGGTTATACATGTGATTTAATAAATTAATAATCACCTCGTCTTTATACGTCATTATTAATTATAAGCCTTTATTCGCCATTATCTTGTTTCCTTGTAGAATTTTTTTATTTATATTTAACGTAAAATGACTAATGCTACAATTAATTATAGATCATCTCCTCACGAATACGCTATTTATACGGTAAGGAAAATCCTAGATTTTCCTTACACAAATACCAACGTATTATACAAACCGAAATCCCTTTGAACTTTTATCCCGGCTTAAGCCACCGCCTCTGAAGCGCTACTAATTATAAATCTCAGCTCTCTACGTCCTCGGCATTTGCAACCGAAATTGAGCTTTGACGCGACATGCATAAAGCTTAAATTCGTGTGCATTAAGCACGGATAGACTTAAGCATAAAGTTTGCACAGAAGTAGGTTCAACCTCAAAATAAATTTACATGACGACTGTTTCATTCATGTACGAATTATTTGAATGGAACCTTTGTTTATTTAATGGCTTAATGGAAAGTATTCCAACTGCATCGCGAGAAATCATATTACACTCCCAAGTTTCGCTGTTATTATTATTAATTTTTATATTTTTATCATTTTAATACATTCCTTTGATACTTTGAATTTATAAGATGTATAGGCACAATAATACAGGCATAGTAACTACATGGATAATTGTAGATTGATAGTTGTACACATAGATTAAAACGGTTGAAATTGTTTAAAAATATTCTACTTAAAATTTGGACGGTAGTCGAAATAAGGTTGAGAATCTATTTCTTTACATCATTTTTAAAATAACGAACATTAATTTTATATTTAAGTTAGAAATTTTTATTATAAACGTAGTATTGTTATATTGGTTATATGTCTTAGTTTACGCAATGCACGTTTTTCGGGAGCTCGACTAGTTTTGAATACCTACATCCGAGAAACTTCTCCATGAGCTTTCAGCGAACGCAGCAAGGTCGTGGCGAAGATTTATAATATCGTTTAATAGCAGAATAAGGCAATGTATATTTAAAGGTTACGATTCCAATGGAAACATCTGATCGATGGTATCTTTGTCTCCAGGTCTTAGCGGTTCGAAAGCGGACATGCAACACAGGCGGGAGGTGTTCGGTTCGAATCTGATCCCGCCGAAGCCTCCGAAAACGTTCCTCACCCTCGTGTGGGAAGCGTTGCAAGACGTCACCCTCATCATCCTGGAGGTGGCTGCCGTTGTCTCGCTTGGCTTGAGTTTCTACAAACCGTCCGAAGACGAAGATGATCTCGGTGAGTTACTAACTAGTCTGTACTTTACTAACCAATCTATACTCTAGTAAGCAACGTAAACTCCATACTAATTATTATTACCTAGTATTCAACTATGTAATGTATTACTAACAGTAAACTACATAGTACTCAATGTTATACATTTAGTGTTAATAGTTATTCAGAATTCCATATTACTTATGTGTTTATCTCTAATGTTTGTTACTTGGGGTAGGTACGTTTAATTTTACCATTATTTTATTATATAGTTTTAATTAGGTCCGTTTACATAATACTCATTCTGTTATCAAATAATAGCATTCATTTGGTATAGTTGAAGTATTGTAGGTCTCGTCTCATTTTTTAGTTATTTTTAATATAAATGTGTTTAGAAGTATGTACAGATATCGTACACGTAACAGTTAGCCGTTGGTCGGTGTCTGTAACTCATCGCTCATGAGTAACGGGGCATTATTTTTAAGTTTTTGTTTTGAAAACTAGACGATAGAGATTGATCGACTCTCCCTTTTAAACGTTCGAAACACAAAACACACTCCTCTGCTCGGGGAAGTTCGTAACGCTTTAAGTCTCGAAGGTCGACGAACCGAGAGAATATAAACCGAGAGAAAATAATTTCACAGCTATTAATATATGAGTAATGAGAAAACTAATTAATGTTACGTAATTACTGGAAATATGTGTGATTTAAACGGTTGGCGATATGTTACTGAAGTTTTACACGTTAATATTTTAGGGCCGACTTTATAGCATTTATTGTGATTGTCATAAGCGAGAAAATCGCACATCAAATAAATTCATATCAAACGACAGCTTTGAAGTTATTTATGGGTAAATTATAATGTATCTCTGTTTAATCTATTTTTGTTTTTAACGTATTTTTCAATCCGAACAGAAGCTTAATATGGTTTCCGAATTATTTAAGGATAATATTTTCTTGTTATTAAAAACAATCCAGTAAGGCAAACGTTTTAGAAATGATTTTTATCAGAAGCATGCCTTTGAAATAGTTTGATGATTAATTATCGTTACCTCTAATAGAGAATCAGCGTTGTCAAGTTTTTGTTACTAAAACGTTATACCTGTTACAACATTTATCCGTGGATAATATTTTGAGGAATAATTATGTTTTATCAGGAAATGTATAAAACTATGAAATTGAGAAACTTTCCAATAGTTTAAAGGTTCAATCAGCGCCATCTTTTGAATTATTTCGAGTTTATATCTGCACTCTAATGTTCTCAATTTGGTTAGAGCGCAAAAATGTATAAATAGATTACATGATTAACATTTATAGTTAAAGTTAAATTTCGAAACTTGGTGATATCATAATTATATAGTAAGCAAAAATATATCAATTATTAGACACTTATATATGTATCTACATTAGTAGGTACACGGGTTACAGTGTATGCTATGCGCATATTTTGGCTACCAACACGCCGAAGGTCGCGGTTTCGGTTCCAAAATCGTCGTCCGCTGTGATCGTTTGTGGCTTCACCCGGTTTATAATGGCAGTGCGGATAAAAAATGAGAAAATAGAGCATTTTATATTTACGTTTTCGAATTTTTGAAATTCCCGACGCTATCGTGAAACAAATGGTCCCAAACTGAGCGTCTGTCGAAAAAGTTTTAGATCGCTGATTTGAATATTCAAATAGTTATTTATCCGTCGGTGGTGATGCGACGAGTTGAAAAGTCCTTTAATAAAAACATACATTATAATATACATTTGAACAACTGCCTGCTTTATTATTCTATGTTGAACACTTTTACGGACTATTGTATTTTACCTGGGACAGGCATTATTTTTTGCTCAAGACATACATACATTTTTACGTTAAAACGAAATTATTTTATACATAAAAAGTACAAACGCATTGCTATTAGGTAAAAGTAATATACATTAAAATTAAGAATAAAATCAGGAATCATATAGGCTTCTTCAATTTCCTTTTGAAAATTTAGCTCTAAATTTACAACTGTCAGGAAAATTATCAATAATTTAGGAATTATTCCAATTGGCTAAGTAATAAACACAGTAACTGTTTCTAAAGTGACTAATATCGTAGATTGTTCTAGAATTGTTAATTGGAACGCAGACGACAGACTCCGCAAGTACGATCAAATATTTAGTGAAAAATCCGAAGTAGTGTGTGTTCGGTGTTCAATGGAACAATATATCATCGGATTTGTCTGTCGTCTGCGATTTGTCTTAACTAATTGTAACAATAAATATATAATGTATGTATTTTCTGTTTTTCAATAACGATATGGATTTCATTAGACGATCCCGGTAAGAATTAAATTTTTCTAATGTAAATAGGTATACGTGCTAGTGTGTGTTATGAAAAAAAAATACTTATTTTCGCCGATTTAACGATATTAAAAGTATATCCCAGAATCGATTTAATGTGATATTGAGTAGAGAATGTATTGTGTCCATTCAAGTGTTTTCCTTCGTCACGTGTCTGTCTGTCTATCATATCTATTTCCTCTACCATGGTTTACGATCTCGAACACGCGAATGAGCATCTCACTCAATTGCGGTTTGCATTAATAATAATAATAGTAAAGTGATACGAATTGATTAATAAAATGCTTATGTAAATGCAATCAAGCATTTTCAAGAAAAATGAAAATGAATATCAATTTGTTCAACACGTGATGACCTACTTAATATTTATATAAAAATACTCATAACTCTTTCTGACAAATTTTCGTGTCCAACAGTGAAACGATAAAACTTTTAATTTGGACTATAATTATGATGGTAACGATGAACATTAATTTAATATATGAATTATAAAAAAATAGCACATCGTATAATAGCATCACAATTTAGTTGCTTGTTCAGCATTTTCACCTAAAATTTTTTTTTAAACTTTATATTAAATATATTCGTATCGAAAAACCATGGTAATAGGGCATGTGTGATTTAGAACCTAGATAGATTACCCCTGAGACCTAGAGCCCGTCACGTACAGTAGTGTGCACCCTCAACCCACCCCAACCCAATTACTTCAGTATTGTTTGTGTGCTTGTGTGTTAGATGAAACAGTGTTATATGAAAATTAAACTAATTTCGATTTTATTTTAAAACACTTTTTTCATTTATAACTAAAACGATATCTAAATTTTAAAATTGAATAGTGTATGTTAATTATCTATATAAAATTATTCGGTTTTTTTTTTTTCAAATTATGTACCTTCTATTACACAATAGTCCGCATATTCTTGTGTGATATTATTATTACTTCAATATGGATGTTATCATGCTATTTTTTTCATGGCGGCATATATACAAAATATATATGTGGAAGCAGATAGGTATAAAAGGCCGACATCCTTACAGAGGTCTATATTTTTCAGCTGAAAAATATTCCGAAATAATGAAATTAAGCGGCGGACCTTTTTCGTAATTAAATTATTTTCATGCAAATAAAAAGCAAAAAAATAAATTTTTTTTCAACCTTCTAGTAGGTATTACAGCAACGTATGTACTTCATACTCGTACATATTTTAAGCCGTATGCCAAAAATCTTGCATCTATTTCTAAACCGATAAACTGTTATAATCCAGTTACAGCCGGTTGTCCGGATTCATTGAACCGGATTGTTGCGCTTATTTGAACATAGGGATGTACGGGCGTGATAATAGATAATAATACCGTATTATATAATTGTACGGTAACTCACTCAATTATATCGTACTGTCGTAAAATTCGCAAAATGCTTAGTTATCATTAATACCCCAACGCCTATCGGGTAGGATTTCTGTGTATTACGAAATTTCATGTGGTGTGAATACCCGTTCCTATATAAAAAATAAAAAAATCTGTATTGCATCGATTTTGTTTCTCTTTCATGAGATTAGTCAAAACTGTGTCAACTTATACAGAAAGGAAATTATTTTAACCGTTCAAAATCTACTAATGTCAAACTAATGACCTAAATATGTACCGAAATATCGATTTGCTATTTCCGCATTCGACCAATCCTATTGTTCCATTATTTGAATACGATAAATTTAACTGACGTGTCCTCCACTGTTATGAACAATATAAAAGTCCGTCAAACTGCTTGGTCGGTGCGAGATTTTTTACAATTATATTCACTGCAAAACGATTATTAAATAATAAACCGTTTATCAGAGAAGCAGTGACACATTCAAGTGTAAGTCTATCTTTTCTTATCCATATCAACGAATGGTAATCGATTGATACCTTCAAGTATAGTACATATAATTCACACTTATATTTGATCGTCACTCAACACTGAGTGAACTGATTTTTATATTCATTAAAAGATATAAGTATATGAAATAATCAACACAATGATTTCTAAGAAGGATATTTGTACATATATAATAATATTTATAATCCTATAGGATCCTTTCTCTTAGATCCGATCAAGTCCTCTGTGTATTAGTTTCGTAACTGAATTAACTGCTTGTAAATCAATTTTTCTATTAAATCAGCAGAAAGAACTGTTAAAGTCCCCACTCCCTACTCCATGATGGGAATTATAAAATAACCGTAGGATTGTACTACACTCATCTGCCTACCCTATATAAAGGATACAACTATAACCTATAAACTTTCAACTAAATGAAGAGAAAATAAAATGGAAGCTTCTAGAGTTTCCCCCACGTATTGACCTTGCGTCGGCTTAAATTGATTGACAATAATTAGACTATTCGCACCGGTTGGCACAGATTATACTCTTAGTGCTTTATCGCCTAAAGCTTTAACCCAAAAAATACTTTTAGAAAACTTTGAATACAGTTGTCTAAAGTGTAAACTCTAAAAGTGTTTAGACTTTAGGCCCATTGAATTTTTAATGAATTTAGTCCAAAATCACGCCGCTCTGCCGATACGTGTGATACGTACGATGCTGTTTTAATTCGTAGTTCTCGCCTAAAATTGTTTCTGAACAGCTTAAGCCGATTCACTGTCGACAATAAAATGAATAACTTAATGTGTGCACCCCTTTAAATCGCATTAGGGTGGGAGCAGACGTTCGACTTTTATGTTTGATAAATCGGTATTGTTGTTAAAATTAAGTTATTTAAGTGCAACCATCTAACATCTGCTCTTACCCTTAGTAGAAAATCTTCGGAAGAATGTG
This sequence comes from Elbella merops, assembly GCA_018244855.1. Classification (NCBI taxonomy): domain Eukaryota; kingdom Metazoa; phylum Arthropoda; class Insecta; order Lepidoptera; family Hesperiidae; genus Elbella; species Elbella merops. Next base: position 7,691 of record DWMG01003540.1, read on the forward strand.
TTCCCTTTTTTTAATATCAGCGACTATAATCCAACATTCGAATGTTCCAGCACATCTGGACGAAGAGGAGGGTCATTACCAGTGGATCGAGGGTCTGGCTATATTAATATCTGTTATAGTTGTCGTCATAGTCACAGCGTTTAATGATTACACGAAGGAAAGACAATTCAGGTACGTGATGATCGTAATTCTATTTTAAATAAAATTACAATAAATCGTTCTTTTTCCCAGCGAAAGTTCTTCCCATTGTTAAAATCTAGTTTCATGGGGATATGAGTTGCATGTTCTATGATATAAAGTAACAGCTGTTATTATAAAGAGCGGGAAGAAAAGATCTGGATACCCAGAAGTTACCTGATCTCTTGCCTAATTTGCAATAAACTCATCAGTCCCAGCACTAAACGCGTGGCCATTTAATATTTCCAGAGGTCTCCAATCGAGGATAGAAGGGGAGCACAAGTTCGCGGTGATACGCAGCAGCGAGGTGAAGCAGGTACCGATAAGCGACATAGTCGTGGGCGACATCTGTCAGATAAAGTACGGCGACTTGCTGCCGGCCGACGGCCTCCTGCTGCAGAGCAACGACCTCAAGGTACCACCAATGTCTTATACATCCCCACCCTTGTGTCAAAATGTAACTGTCTATAATGTGGCTTATTTTTGCTGTTCTCATATGTAAGAATGAAATACCATCGTTCATTTCCATGGTTACCTGAATCTGACTTAACGGTCCTATTAAAGAAGTATTTATAAAATATTTTCGTTGGACGCGTTGTATCTTTTGGAAATCTTATTGCAATCTTGATAAGAATCTCAACAAAAATAAATATTGCATTAGATATTTGATTATGTGTAAGCTCTTAGATAGATAAGATCAATATTTGAGGGTATATGGAAATAAAATCCATAAGTGATTGTATTGTATTGTATTGTGATCGTATTGACGTACAGATGTAACGTAATTTCCATGTACGAAGCTCGTAAGGTTCAGACAAAAATAAATCAGATTTAATCTGACAACGAACTGAAACATGTCCATCAGGAGTTGACAATGTATAGATTTCTTTTATTTATTTATTCTTTATTGTAACACCTAAAATCTAAGTAGTTAAACAAAAGGCGGACTTAATGCCTAGACATTCTCTACCAGTCAACCATTAGTGATGGGGAAAAATAAGCGGTAGACGGTAAATATAATAAATAAATATATAACGTATCATCGTCATTGTCATATCAGCCCTTGCCGTTCCACTGCTGGACATACTCGTAGGCCTTAATCAAAAACGTAACGTATAAAAAATGTAATGATTATAAAAAAATATTGTAATTATTATAAATGAAGACTGCCTCGCTGGTTAAGTGGTTGCAAACGCGACTGCCGATCAGGAGGTCCTGGGTTCAAATCCCGGGTCGGTTACTATTGGATTTTTCTAATTTAGAATTTCTAATAATGGATCGGAGTCGGGATCTGTGGCCGGTGTATGTGGAAGTGTACTACACTCCTCTGCCTACCCTTTCGGGGATTACCGGCGTGGTGTTACGTTTTATGAATGAAAACTGTTATACCGCTAATTGTTTATCAAGCGAGCGGTATCCGGTAGTGACGCGCGGTATCAGATTGTTTCGGGTACGTGAGCGATATCGCGGCGCACACCTATCGCGTAATCGCACGATAACGACACACAGGTTATTGGGTTATCGATGCGGCACGGCGGCCGGTGCGTTCTGTAACCGACTGTCCTTGCTTTGGCATTTCAAGTTGTACTTGTAATTTCGATATATGTACGCACAGTGGCTGGCAGCGGTTGGAACAAAGAGCTGAAGTTCGAGCTCAGTGGCGTGCTATTTGAGAGGCCAGTCAGTCCAGCAGTCGATGGGAGTAGGCTGATGATGATGATGATATTTTCGTGGAAGATTGGTGGATAGATGTAAATGTAAGGAAGAAAATAAATGTAAAGAAAATCATGACGATTTGGGTTATTCCGAGACCACAAGCCCTACTTGATTTTGTTAAGCTGTAATTGTTTCGTGTCACATGAATAGTAGAAGATTTTTCTGATAGGTCTAGCTATTAGCACTCGAACCTCTCTGCCTACCCGTAATCACCTGGCGTGATGATGTAACAATCAATTAATAGATATATAAAAGTATTTATTAATGTAAATAGCAACATCGTTCCAAGTGTCGTTAACTTGATATCAAGAACAATTAATTGATGCAACATTTTTACACTCACCGTGCGTCATTCTCGAGACCAAATGCAGGTGATAAGCAGGCAGACTAACGGATACATATATACGTATGTATATATGTATATGCACGATAGCACTGCAGTGATTTGATAAGGCGACATGCTATTTTTATCTAACATGATTGTATATATGTACATATGTGTCCGTCTGTCTAATTATTTTAGTTTCGTAACGCGTAGCTAGCAGTGTTTATGCTCTTTGCGACATTGATAGCGCGCTGAGAGACTTGATTGACGTTAGTACTAATGTTCACAGTGTACATGTATGTGATATGATGTTTTATTTAATTTAACAATCTTGTTTTATTCAATGTTTGAGTATGGAAGTACGATGCAGTTGCGGAATTGGAATAGGGTTTATGGTTGTCGAAATGATCACATTACTTGATGTTTATTGTGATACTGATGAAACGATTGTAGTTTAATGAAATAAACACATTTCATTTTTAGAACTGATTGCTACATGTTAACCTTTTTAATAAACGATAATTAAACAATAAAATATCTTATCGGAATGGCAATTTTTGCATGTCAAATCTCCGATATAGTTATTATGAAAAGTCATAATCGTTGTATTAAAATAAATTGTTAGTTCATTTTTTTGTTAATACACTTTTAATCACTGCATCGTTAACATGTAGTATGTCATACATGTTATTATGTAAAATATATTTATGTCTGTTACATTTGTTGAATTGACCACCGCGACCTTACCTACACCATGGCTCAAATGGTAACTGGTGAAAATGTCTCGAGGAATTCATTTCGCCCTTTGTCATGCTCTAGGTTCACAACTAACTTAAAGATAGATAAATATCCGAAGATAAATGTCTGAAAATAGATATCTAAAGATAGATCACATCACACCCTTAATATTAGATTGAACGCTTTTAATGATGATGTTTAAAATTTTGAACTTAAACTTTAAACTTTTTCTCACCCCCACCCCCAACAGATCGACGAGTCTTCGCTGACGGGCGAATCGGACCATGTTAAAAAGGGTGAATCGTTTGATCCCATGGTGCTATCCGGTACACACGTTATGGAAGGTATGACACTATAAACAGGCATATTTTATTAACCCTTATTTTTATATGTAGGTACTCAGATAGACAAAAATTTGATTTTACTTTTTAAAATTTTCGAGTAAAATTTTTTTTACAGCGCCAATTTTTTTTGACACGTTCTGTCTGTCCATTGTACGGTTTCTATTCCCACAGCATGGAACATAACATTATATTATCGACCGTACTAATTCGGAGTGAATCGATTTAAAGGGTCACAGGTCAGTGGACCGAAGACCCAGACAAGTCGTCTGGTAGATCAGAACGTCCGAAATTATTAAGTTCCGAAAATATTGAAATATTTCTATTTAGGCTTTTTATTTATATTAACATCACAATATTAAAAATCCAGGCTCAGGCAAGATGCTCGTCACGGCAGTGGGTGTCAATTCGCAAGCTGGCATCATCTTCACCCTCCTGGGCGCCGCTGTCGACAAGCAGGAGAAAGAGATTAAACAGATGAAGAAAGGTCAGTGTTGGGCTGTTCATGCAGTAGCAGTAGAACTATGTTGTGGTTGTGTTAGTGTGGTGAGGAAAACGAGGCTGTGGGGCTTTTGGTGTTGTTAGTGAGACAAGATACGTTTTAAAGGAATTACGTCATAACGAGTTGAAAAGGGGATGGAGTTGAAAGGGGGATGGTGTAACTTCAATCCTCTTAAATTAATAACAATAAATTTAGTTTTTGAATGGTAAACAAAATGTTTTTAAAAATTTTCATTTTTAATACAAACAATATCAATAGTGTAAAATTGTCATGTAATAATTATTAGAAAAATCGTTAG
>DWMG01003541.1:0-11787 GCA_018244855.1 Elbella merops
ATGATCAACATCAACTTCGACTTTTGTTACGGCAGCAAAATAGATTGAACGTAACAAGGACGCAAATAAAAAATGAGAGTGTCGTCCATAAAGGTCCTACCACTACACAGATTCAGAGTTTTGGGGAAAGTATGCAAAATGTTTGCCAAGGAGGCCCTAATAACATAGATAAATGTATGCAAGGCTCTAAAGGGTTAATCGGGTTACCAATTCAATCTAATCAAAACAACCAAGTTCCAATTGATAATATCGTCACAATTCAATCCAAGCCCTTAACTACTATAAAGAAGGCGGAAAATACTGCAAAAAATAATAAGCGTCAGAAAACAAATTCAGGAGTAACAAAAGAATCTAAAATTAGTCTGAAAGGCGCAGGAAAAAATAAGAGTGAACCACAGGATTGGGAACGTGTTTTAAATGCTCTTTTAGCTCATAAAACCCCAAGTCGAGGATTGAACGCACTTGATATGGCCCTTCAAAAAGAACAATATCAAAAACAATCAACAACTAAAAGTTCACGTGAAGAAAATATTCAAAAATTTGATTCAAATCGCAATATAAATACCACTATTCCAGTTGCTTCTAATAAAAATGAAAAACAAGGAAGAAAAGTTGTGTGTGAATCATTTACTAAACCAAATATCATCCAACATGCATTAAAGAATACGCCAGTGGAAAACAATTATTCTTCCATGGGGAACGCGGCGCCATACTTAAGAAATATTTTACTGCCTAAAACCAACAATGCCTGTCTTGCTGTAAACAATTCATTACTTGCAGAATCTACCGATCATTGTCTGCCGAAACGGTCTAATCAAACAGTGATTGTAAAAAGAATCGGTAAATCTACAGAAGCACAATTACCTTTAGGAGCTTCAACAAAAGATTTAAATAGTGGTGTAATCCAACCTCATGCAGATTCATCAAATATACCATATTCTGATTATGACCTTATAGAGGAGTTAATGGATGATGACCTTCGTCAAGAAATTGGCGAATTGTCTTCTGATGAAGAAAACTTTTCTTTACCTACTGTAATGCCCAAAGCAAGTAAAGTTAAAAGTGAAAATAGCAAACAGACATCAGAGACGTCGCGTATGGTCGATTCTTTGCGTGTTTTAAATACTCGTCAAAATATAAATAAGATGAATAAACATACAAGTTTCCAGTCCACTGCAAAAGCCATTGACCCACCTATACCATCTATTCCAACGACTTTAGGACATACAAATGTTATAATCAATAAACCCCTACACACTGCAATGTACACGCATGATAATAGGAAGACCCAAGTCAGATTGCAGCAGCAGACCATAACAACAACGGCTAACTTAACTAATTATATCTCAAAACCTGTTATGTCATCAATTCTTCGGTCAAATCAAGCTCAACAGTTGGTTAATATTAACTCTATGTCTATACAAACGCAATTATCAATGTCGGATTCTTCAACAGTGTCTAGCAATATTAGCACTACTTGCAATGGTCAGGAACATGACATGAAGAATTCTAATACTGTCAACAAATTACGAGCGACAACAGTCACAAATCAGTCCAACGGAAACGTTTATACCGCAGTTAACCAACAACCGATACAAAATGTGGTGGTCATACGTCCTGAAATTATGTATGAACAATATTCCACAATGAAAGTTCATAAAGTTCCAGAAAGTGGAAACCAAACCACATTCGTTTCTGTTAATACTAATCCGAATATATCAATATATAGTACTCAGTTTGCTGCTCCTACGATTAATTCGCTAATAATTGGTAATTCTGTCAATGTTCCAATAACTCAAAATATTACTCAGTCAGCTGCTGGCTCTTGTAACAATTTGTCTTATAATAATGAATCGAAGCGTACAACTGCTGCTGATAACAAAATGCAATCAAAAACAAGTCTCAGCACAGTGGGAGCTAGTAATAGTGATAAGAGTTTTAACAATGAGATTAAAAATCTGATAAAAAACTCTCATTTAAATTCCTTAGATGGACAACATATCTCACTAGATCAGGTTGTTAATCATGCTCCTAACGCGGTTAATAGTTTCAAAGACCATAACTTTTGTTCTTTAACTGAGAACATAGGACTGGGAGTGACATCTGAAGTTCGAGAAAAACGTACGGCTACATGTCCTAAAAAAACTAATTTTAAAATTGCAACTGAGCCTGAAAAAGATTCTAATAAAGAAAGTTTATCAGAAACGAAAGAAGAAAGAATAAAAAAGAAGAGGCTTGCGATACTGAAAAGGAATACCCACGTTTTTAGTGTCACCAAAGCGATTCCATTGATTTACGCTCCTTTAAATGTATCAAAAACTGTAGAGGAAAAAGAAGAAATAGCGAAGAATAATGACGTGAGTTCTGTCACTAGATTTAATAAGGAACTGCAAACATTAAAGGGTCGGTGTTTTAAATTACATGAAAATGCTAGACAATCTTCAGGAAATGCAACAAAGGATATGTTAAGCAAGAGCAAAGATATATCTGGCTTAGACAAGCAAGATGAATTTACGAATGCTTTAAAAAAGGATGGTAATAACGATACATCAAAACAAAACCGCGAAACGTTGAATTCATCTAATAAGCAAATTTTCAACATGCGCTTAACACTGCAAGGTCAGAATTCAGATAAGAGAATCTTTCAAGAAGAACACAGCAAAACTGATTTAGTTTTGGTTACAGATTGTTCAAAAGATAATAGCAAAAGCGATGCAATTGAGTACGTTCATTTAAAACTAGGATCATCTCATAATTTATACTGCAAACAATTAGAGAAGGAAATTCACAACAATGTAGAAAATAATCATCCTGTTCGGACATTGCTTGCGTATGATTCAAAAGAAAATAATACGTGTGGTACATCTGAGCATACTCGCGTAAATCCGAGATCATCCAAAAAACAACTCAATAACTCTTACCTATCGCCACTAAAGCAAAAACTCGATGAAGAAATAGATTTCGAACAGGAGAAAGATAGGGTCAATACAATGCTAAAAGATGGTACAAAAGAGAACAGCCAAAACATTATGACTGACTGTACCCGCACAATGCTACGATCAAATAATAAACCAGTTAGTAAGTCGCTCCTACAGTTACACAGTCCAAAGCAGGTTGAAAAAGAGATTAGAGAACATGAAAAACATTTGATACTCAATGAAGATAGCTTGAAGAACAGCGACAATTCTTATTCAACTGACAGTAACCGTATAATGCTAAGATCATCTAATAAATCAGTCTGTAACTCGCTTTTAACATTAGAAAGTGAGAAATGTAATAAAAGAAATGTGAACCAGAAAGAAAACGATAATGTATTTCAAATAGATAGTTCAAAAGAGAACTATGTAGATGATAAAAATAATAGTTGTCACACATCGCTATCATCAGCTCAAAAGGCAGTCGATATTTCGGTCTCATTGTTGCAAGGTCTGAAATCGAATGAAAACATTGTTAAATCACGGAATAAATTAAGGAATATGAAAAGCCATCGCATTACAGAGCAATTTCAATCAATAAAACGTAGGAAAAACGAGAAAAAATGTGAAAGTCAAAACGATATACAAAATATTTTAATTTCGAAAGAAAATCATAACACTAACCTGATTGTCTCAGAAACGGTCGTTCCTGACTCGAGACTTAATCTTGATATTGAAGAACAACTTGCAGGATCAGTTATACTAAATCGTGATACTCCAATGAATGAGACAAAAACAACATTAAAAAATCTGGATTGCTTAAACACCAATACAACGCAAAAAGAAAATCAGAATGAAAATCAGAATTCTAATCGTTGTGTAGATAAGCAGCATACTATTTTAAATAACAAGGAATCATATAGTAAAAACTCTAGTAGTTCTGAGAAAAGAGCGAAAAAAGATATCACAAAAGAAAACGCAAATTTGCAACAAATTTTGGAAAACGAAGTTAAACAAGTAAAATCTGATATGTTTAATATGACTGAAATTAACACCATAACACCATACAATAACTTGATTCCTCGTAGGAATTCTTGTAATTATAAGAAAATGGTTGAACATCCTTTATGTAACGATGTAGTCGATGAAGTTCAAAATCCTGATGAGGTAATGATTCTAAATACTGGTAATGACGTAAATGTTAGCAAGAACAATAAAAATCATATTATGAAAAATGTGGAGACACAAAGCAAATCATCTGAAGCAATTAAAGTAAATAAGAGTGTGATAACATGCGACGGTGATACTAAAGATTCTACAAACGAATCGGGGAAAAAATCAATACAGCAGTCGTTAAATCAGAAAGAAATTACTAATACTTTGAAGGATAATATTATTGTTAAAGAGTTTCCGACTGCAGATCCATTAAAAAGATACGTCAGTATTAAAATAGCAAATGGAAATAGTTTTAAAGCTACTGTGTCAGGAAAGCTGCACTTGGATATCGACTCACTATTTAAAGATCCGGCACTTAGATCGGTGCTTATGAACGACGTACGTGGCAACTCGAGGTGTATTTTAAACGTCAAACAAGTAGGTTCTGTGTATGGCGGTAATATTAAAACACAGATTGTCTACCCACCAGCGAGAAAATATCTTGAAACCATTAATTTGATTAGTGACGACGAGGAAGATACCAAACAATCACAAACATTAATTACAGAGTTTGGAAAATATAATATACGATTTGTAGAACATGACGTTTTCAATAAACACCAGCAAAGGTTCTCACAAAAGTGTTCTGTAGTATTGCAAAAATGTAAAGTACCATCAAGTATATTATCTCCTATGCCAGAGCAAAATAATCTTACACAAAATTGCTTTATTTCTAATACATCTACTACAGGTGTACCTTTAATGGAAAAGAGAGATGTAAATCAACCGAATGTGATATCTACTGATAAAAATATGCATACTGTAGAAATTGATGACTCCTCAAATGATTCTCTAAATATGAGTAATAAACACACACATGAACAACAAATAAATAAAGCGACAAAAATTATTGAAGGGAATATTAAAGAATTAGAAGTAACCTCGTCGCATGATTTACATGTCAAGATTGGTGATAAGAATCATAATAAAGAAACATTTGAAGTTGCTTTTAAGAAATTATCCGATAATATTTCTATGGATTTTAACGTATCTAACGACTCATGTGTTGAATTAAAGTCTTCTTACGTCGATGTTAACGAACTACCAACAAAGCTTTGTGGTAATATTCCCAAAAGCGAGCTTCCGGATATACTAAAAAGCCCATATGTTGATGATGTAAGTTTCGACAGTCAGTCTATCGACATATCAAGAGACCTACCTAATTGTAAGCCCTCTATCAGTCAAGACACTGTATACCAAGCTATACATGACAGTGAGAATATATGTGAAAATGTATCGCTGCTAAAAAATAAACATCCATTAGTCAAAAACTGTCAAATCAAACTAGTAAAATGCGATGAATTGGTGAAAAAATTCCGGCTTTTAAAGGAGAAACGATGTTTTATATCTTTACAAAGATGTGACAGAGAATTACAAACAAAAGCTGTAAAAGATGATTCCGATCATTTATCGAAAACTGTAAATACCTATTTAGATAAATCGGAAAACCATAAAGATAACAACAGTAAACCTATTGTTGATTTAGAATATGGAAAATCTCACTGCACTTTAAAACGTAGTGATTCATTGTCAATTCTTCACCATTTTAGCCCCTACAATCAAACTGAAAAAACTCTGAGTCCAGTGAAGTGTATGATATCCAAAAATTCTCAATACTCCACCATTTGTTACTCAGATTGGCGTATGACAAAATTAGAAATTCATATTTTTAGTCGGCGAACTGATCATAATCAAGCGACTATAATACCTGACGATATTTCTACTGATTGCGACAGTGAACAAGAAACCAGTGTTATCGAGACATGTTTTGCTGAACCTAAAATGGAATTATTAGATACATATGCAACTTATCCAGTGCCTAGTCTTTTCAAATTATCATTAGAATGTGTAGGAAACAGCTCTTTCATAAAATATTTAAAATATAAGAAGTTTGAAACTTCACGTGTGTCAAATGATTCCTTAAACCAACTTAAAAGGAAATTAAATACAGAAAATGAAGTCAACGATAGCAAAATCTTGAAACCGGATAATGGGTTTAATAACGATATTCGTGAATGTACACGTACAACGATGGTAAATCTTAAAACAACCAGTACAACGACCGATGAAAGTAATGATAGTGTTACATTAAATAATTGTGATTTCAAGCTTAACTCAGAGTCAAAAGGTACTGAAAATGTAAAGCACAACGTATATGTAATGACTAGAGATGCTGGTTGTAATTTAACATCCAATGTGATTGGAACTGAAATGAATGATTCCAATAAAGTATGTGATTTGAGTTCCAAGTTTCAATGTGAAATATTCAACTCTCAACATTGTTATTTAAACAATTATGCCGATGACAAAAATCTTAAAGTGGATCGTGAAAATATTAATGAATATAAAGCTGACGGCGTTACTTCAACCAATGGATTAGAAATCGCTGATTGTGTAGATTACTGTACTCGAAAAGAGGATGGATTGAATTCTTTTGAAGTATATTCGAAATCCAAAAATTATCCATATAATAATGTAACTAACAAAGAAAATTTAAATCGTGCAAAAATAAATATACGATCTAAAAGTCCCGAAACATTTCTAACATGTGAAAGTAATAAAAAAATTATTGCAAATGGTGATGTTGATTATCCAATTTCCTGTGATATGAGTGACACTGTTGATACAATTCGGAAACACAATGACTGCACAGAAAATGTTAAAGAAATAATTTTCAATTCCAGCGAAGAACAAAATAATATATGTTTTGACGAAAAAGAATATATCGTGGGAGATTGTTATGATAAAGACGGCATGGAAAATTCTGCTGAAAATAACACCATAAAAAATATCGTAAATGTTGATAGTACAGAAGATTATATTGAGAAAAGATTTGGTGAAATACACAGTCCTAAAAATATTACCCTTGTTTATGAGGGAGATTCAAAAGTTATATTAAAAGGTTCGATATTACAAGATGAAGTGGTCGGTACATGTTACGTATTTCCAGTAATAAATCCTGGTGATCTGAGCTCAATAATGGGAGATAATGATAATATCGAGAAAGAAATTAAAGATAATGCATATAAAAAAAAAGATCAAGTATTGAAACAAAAGTCACCTTGCAATCTAATTGATGATGCAGATCTTATTGTTACAAAACCGAAAACTACATATTCGAAGAAAAATTTAAAAGTGAATTGCTTTTCTGGAGACTTCAGTTTTAGCCACGCATATCCGACTAGGATATCCAGAATAGGCTTAAAACGAAAAGTTGAACACTTTGACGGAAAAGTAACACAGAAAAAATATCGAAAGAGTAAAAATATTGATTACCCTAAGATAACTTTAGATGCTATGTGGGATTGCGCTTATAGTAAGGAATTTAAAGTGTTATCTAACTATTGCAGTTCTATAAAGTTTTCATACACAAAAGACTACCATTTAATACAAATGCAAGATGTACATACATTGTTAGAAGACTGGCCTATAAAAGAATCCCACTTACCTAAAATAACGCTAACGGACACGGATAGTAATCTTTTTGTTGATAAAGTGCATAAAAAATCACTTACTGACCCAACAAGAGAATCCTTAGTAGATGAAATATCTGCCAACTATGAAGAAAAGGAATCTCTTTCAGATGAAATTAATGAAACAAATTTCAGTATGGGTTTTGGTGAGGGGTCCGGCAGAGTCAATCAAAATTTGAGAGACGAAAGAGAAAGTACAAAATTTTCGGCTGCGACTCTGTCGGACGTAAAACATATTCAGCCGTTTTTACTGTCTGAGTACAGTTATCAAACCGTAATTCAGGAAACATCAGCAACTAGTTCAGATCATTTTGAAAAATTAGACAAATGTTACTCATACATTAAACTTCGAGATAAAGTACGGTCATTTTTTAAAGAAACTAGCGCAAAATTCAACTACAATTGGATCGAAGATAATTCGAAAGTCGATAAAGTGAAAAGAGAATCTTATAACTTATGTGACACTACCTGGAATTCTCTTTCTGAACTTTGTATTCCAGATTTTTTCGAACCCCCGCTTTTAGAAAATATAGTTCAAGTTGTTCAGATAGGCCAATTGCCTGTAAGTGCTGCCGCTCAAAATCCTGTGACTTGCGACCCTCGAGTTACTCAAGTCAATGACGCTAGCCTTCCACAATGTTCAGTAGAAAACGGTTTGCTTGAAGACATGCAACCTACTATTAAGACTGAATATACAGAATTAACAACAGCAGATATAGCTTTGCCTTTGATGCCAAACTACGACCAACATCATACACATGTATCCGCATCTCCCCCGCAAGTACCCAGTTTGCCACTTTGTAATGATGATATAACGATAGAAACGGAAGTGAAAATCGAAGTATTGGACGAGGTACCTGAAAACATGGATGAACAAAGTTGTTATGAAAACAAGGACTTTCCGTCTTTTCCGACTGATCAAATATCAAATTGTGAATATGCTTTTGACGCGAATGATAATACAGAACCGATCAAGAGTGAACCTGATGTGAAAATATTGTTAGAACCTTCAGATAACAGTTCAGATAATAATCAGATTTCTGAGACCCGTCAGCCTCAGCAACAACAATTAAACGGATCTCTTGACAAACCTGATCAACTTGCTCATGCCATGAATGCAGCTGGAATAACTACTTTTTCAGATCGAATTTCTGATACAGCTATGGATTTATCAAACACACTTCCTCGGAGTACATGTGCAGATACGGATGAAAATAACTACCAAAGATCAACTATTAGCGCTATGTCACTACAACATGCTTTATCACAAGTTTTACCACAAGCTTTGAATCAAGCAAATGAGACAGAAAATCATCCACAAGTTTCAGTTGCTTCTCAAATATTACATATTGTTCATGGTAAAAACAGTTCTTCGAATCAAACAACTTTACCCGAAAATACTCAACAATCAACTGTAAATACAAACGCGACTTCCGTTTTGCACATTGTGCAAAATAAATGTGCTTCCACAAGTTCTACGTCTAATAGTTCACCAGTGCATGCTAACACCTACAGTGGTTTATCATTAGTCGACACCGGAATATCGCAAGGAGGTAATCAACTTTTACAAATAGTTAATACTGGTAATCAAAAATCAAGTAATGCGACGCAGTTACTGAAAAGAGTTAATCTTTTGACTAATCTCACTAATGCTCAAGGATCTAGTGAACAAAAAATGGTTCAATTTGTCTGTAAATCTGCTGATGCTAAAGCACTTCATTTAAATAGTCATCAAAGAAGCATGGTTTTACGTTTACATCCAATTGAATCATCCCAGTCAGCCCCCTCAAAACCAGAATCTCAAGAAATCACTACTAACAGAGAAAGTCCTGCGAAAGAACCTGTCACACCAGCTCCACCTGAAATAAAGTCTCGGTCGGTATATGAAGAAAATTATGCCAAATTTATACAAAATTGTAACAAACAACATATGGAGAAATCTACTAGCCTTCCTAAGTTTAACCAAGCATTTGGTAAGCCTGTATTTCAGGAGGATCAAAAATCTAATGACATAGACGAAAACAATGATCACATATCACATGTGGATACCAATATAGAAAATAATGACTGTCATTCTACAGATCATTCCTTACATATTGAAACTATGCGGCAAATTGGCAGCCCACCTTTATTGTTACGAAAACCATCCAATCAGACATCGCAAATGCAACAAAATCTTGTTCAACAAATAAAGCAGGCTATAACACCAATGAATATTCAAACCATGCATGGTGGAGTTATATATACGCGCCAAATCCCCGTCAATATAGGTGGTGGTCAAACGATAAATTTAATAACTGTACCCAGTACAGAACGGGTGGATGACACTGTACAGAAACAAAAGTCTGATGTAAAATTTGGAAGCCGAGGTGAAATAGAGCAGTCAATCATAAAGATAGTACCACAAACTCCAGTTTGTCCAAACACCGAAATATCAACGGACGAAAATAATCCAGTAGGACCAAATGAAAATGCACTAAACTCACAACCTCCACCTATGTTGACCCAAATGCGTATAAAATTGCCAATGTTGAGTAAAAATACTCAAATGGTTTCTGGAACAAGAGTTGTCCGACCTTCATTTTTTCAAATACAAAGAAATGTCATAGGAGGTGCGAATCAACCTGTATATCAGCAATTAGTTCTTACAGCTGCTCCAACACTTGGACAACATTCTATTAGAATTCCGCAGGCACCATCAACTCGCGAGATGAAGTCTGACACTGAAAATCAGGCGTCTCCAGAATCACAAATGAGCTCGTCTACTCTTGAACAACTTCGAGAGTTTGACATGGTACTAGAACAAGTAAAAGAAAGAAGCACGGTTCAACCTAACGGCACTCTCACTCAGGACGTCATAAAGCCTCAAACTTCTACTGACACTTCTGACAGTCCGTCTAGTTCGACATCATCAGAGACAACGCAACAAGTTTTTTATTCTATTGGAAATAATCATCAATTGAATGTGGCATATATAAACAGGAAATCAACCGTTGTATCAACACCAGCAACAACATCTTTTGTACGATCTCCAGAATCATCAAGTAATTTAGATTCGGCACCCTCTTCGTCACATGTATCTATATCACATGTACCACACACGGTAACCTCAGAAACATCAAATGAAAATCAACCTCCACAAAATCAACACAAACCAACTAAAGCAAGTTCAAAATCCAAATCTAGGCCGAAGCCTCATCATCCTCCATTTAAAGTTAATCCTGTTCCGCCAAAGCCTTCAAATCAAAAGCCAATGGAAGATGAGCAAACCACACAAAGAATACTTTATATATTGGCGGAGTATAAAGAACAAGTAGAAAATTCACCGGATAAGGATAAACCGGCGCCCCGTAGAAGAACAAATTTACAGGCAACTCCTTCGGGTGGAACAAAACGAAAGAAAAGTAATTCACGACGTAACGGTCGTGATTCTAGTCCCATAGATGACAATGGTCGAACAATGGGATCTGAAGATAGCAGTTGTGGTACGTCGCAAGGAGATTGCAATGAAACTTGTCATGATGCAAATTCTCCACAAGGCAGCCCTCGAAAAGTTGCAAAAAAATTGACTTTTGATCACGAATCCCCTACAGCTCAACCTCGACCACAACCGCCAAGAAATTTACTAGTCACTGATGGCCCAACTATTGCTGTTACTAGAGCAGGACCGGGAAAACCCGCAACAGCTGTATTAATGCCGGCTAATTATATCCTTCCCGTGTCAATGGTTAAAAATGGTCAACAAATTGCTATTGTAACTAATCGAGGCCCGAAAATATTGACAGTGGGTGGTGGCGAAGCTGGAGCGACAAATGCTCTTCTGTTACAACGTCTAATTGGTCCTGCTGGACTGAAACCCATGCTTGCTCGCCCGGGAGTTCGTCACGTACGATTGCCAACTGCGGCACTTCAGAATCTACAAGCATTTCATTTAAATTCCTCTACAAATACGCAGACACCTGACAATGTAGCAGCACCGATGGCAGCAACATCGTCACCAGAGTTAACTGATACGAAGGGCCCACAGTCTCCGTGGAATGTGCAAGAGGGAGAGGAAGTAAAACCAGAGCGAGATTCTAGTCCAGAGGAACGAGAAACAGAACCAGATCCAGAACCAGAACTTTGGAGCGTCCCTCAAGATTATTCATATGAAGAAACCGTACGAACCGAGATGGATCGAACAG
>DWMG01003542.1:0-11786 GCA_018244855.1 Elbella merops
TTAAATTTAAAACGCACTTTTGTAAAGAGGTGCGCGCCATGGGTTTGAACCCGGCACCCCCGGAGTGAGGGGCTGAAATCTTAACCACTAGGCTATCACTGCTGATCTAGACCTATCTAGACCAAATAAATGAGGTTTTATGTGATGGGGACGTTAGAAGTCTCCGAAACCGGCGTGCATGTACGAGTATGTAGAGTACGAGTATGTACGGTAGCTGTGTAAGAATAGAGATGTCTGGCACTCTGTGCTCTCTACCTACCGCGCAAGCGACCTGGCGTGAAGATATGTATATGTACGTATTTATAAAGATTTTTTAAACCAAACGTGAGCATAATAATTCACAAACAAAAGTACTGGAAACCCGGAAGGCAATACAAGTGGAGACCGTTTAAAAAAACCTAATCTTTGATTACAAGCAGCTCGCAACTACTAAGTGTTTCGGGCTGTTCAGATTAAAGATAACAGACATTACCAAGAACCGTTAAACCGTTGTAGGCTGCAACGTTCGAAATTTGAAACGGTTGTATTATTCTTTAGTCTCCTTGCTGTATTTTTTTAAAAGTACCCTCATTTTTTTAATTAATATAATCGACATAATCGTATACAGTTTCATATTAAAACGCGAAGTTATCTTTGTAATATTTGAAAAAATATGTTGCAATATCAGAGGAATTAAATTTGGCTCAGTGGCGTGCCGTGCCATTGGAGACAGTGAGTCTGCGTGTGTGTGTCTGTGTGTGTGTTTCTCTGAGTGTGTGCCTGTGTGTGAGTGTCTCTGCGTGTGTGCCTGTGCCTGTGTGTGTGTGTGACTGTGTGGGTGTATTCGTGTATGCCTGTGTGTGTGCCTATGTGTAAAATTTGGCGTAAGATTATATAGAGAACAAGTACATAACCTAAAATATGTGTAATCATAACAAATAAATTAGTAGATAAAAAAAAATAAGAATGTCTCATTACCACACTGACACACGCAGTCTGTGGCCAAACAGTCGTACTAAGAGATATCTTTAAAGGTATACGCTATAGCATAGGAACCCTAAAACATTCAAATTTAAAAAAAAAAAATACTGAATTGCAATCGACTCTACCATTACTTGGCCACTAGTATAGAGTTATAGAGCAAGGAAATTATTATCCAATCATTTGATACGATAGCAAATGTACATAGATGTAAAGTTATATGAACGGTCATTACGAACAAGTATAACTGTTTTGATATTGTACGAGCTTATAGCGAGACCAATTACAGTTTACTGAAGCGCAATTAAAAGGGTTTATTAATTTTTTTTTATAGACATTAGATCATTTGATATTCATAACAATTTTTTACTGCCTCGACTGCCTGACTGCCTCGTTGGTCGTGTTTGTTGCAAGTGCGACTGCCGTCGGGAGGTTCCGGGTTCGATTCCCGGGTCCACTACAAAAATTTTCTAATTTAGTTTTTCTAGTAGTGGTTCGGAGTCTGGATATGTGTCCGATGCATAGCAATAGGCTCACCACCTATTACATAGTGGGACGTAAACGTAACCGGTGAAACGTGGGAGTGTTTTGCATTCCTCTGCTTACCTCTTCGGGGACCACAGGCGTGAAGTTACGTTATTTTTTAAATGTATAATAACATGCAATACTTAATGTAATTTTATATTGTCTTCATATCAGTGTGTTCGATGTTAACCCAAACTTATGGTGCAACTGCTATGCAACGTACGAGGAATCGAACCCACTACCCCTTACTCAGTAGTCATATTCACCACTCAACGAGTGAGCGGCTCGTTATTTTATTATTATAACTGTATTAAAACAATTAATAGAATATGCCTAGATAGAACAAATATATAAGACATAAAAGCGCCTGCACACAGACCGAGTGACTTTATAAAAACTTTACAGTGTCGCAAGTGGAAATCTAACTTCTAAATTGTATCAAAGCTTATCTAGACACTTAGTGAGTTGGCCAGTAAGTCGATACACTTATTGTCCCTTCCAGCTAAGTTACACGACTTGGACAAGTTCCCTCGTACGGGGATTAAAGGACTTGCTTCACCATTAGCACAGAGCGATTACTATATCATCGTGCCAGGTCCCTGACAGAGTAGACTCTCTCTTTCAAATCGGTCCCTCATTACTGTGGATCGTTATCCCGCTTAAAACCAGCCAGTAACATTCTCCAGGAGGAGCGAGGAGGAGGACCAGCGCTTCGGGCGACGCCTTCTTGGTTGCTTGCTTTCAACCCTGCCAGTGCGCACCTGCCTCTCCAAACTGACTGGTTTCCTCCGCACTATATGTCCAAAATATTTGAGGACGCGACTTAGACAGAGTGGACAAACAGCAATAAATATCTCCATCCTTGCAGACCTTATTTAGCCTAGTAAATAGGCAGACGGGCCATCTGCTGGTAATTGGTCACCGTCGCCTATGGACACTTGCAACACCCGGGAGTCGCCAATGCTTTGCCTGCTTTGAAGAAGAGATCTCTTTGTGCTTCTCTTGAAGACCTGACGTGCTTCTACATAGATCACATCGCGTCGGTGTCATAGACCACTGACTACACCATCAGATAAAGAACAACATAGGCGATAATATTATAGGCGATAATCCGTTAATTATAATTCTTGCTACATGCACAACTATATACTAATAAATATTTAAAAACATCCTGTTACACTACTCGTATATATTTATATGTATGTATGTATGTAAAAAGCAGTGATAGCCTAGTGGTTAAGAATTCAACCTCTCACTCCGGAGGTCCTGGGTTCAAATCCATGGCGCGCACCCCTTTACAAAAGTGCGTTTTAAATTTAAATATCACTTGCTAACGGTGAAGGGAAACATCGTGAGGAAACCTGCACACCTTAGAATTAATAAAAAAAAAAAAAAATTCTAAGGGGTGTGAAGTCTGCCAACCTGCACTTGGCCAGCGTGGCAGACTATGGTCTTAACCCTCTCAGTATGAGAGGAGACCCATATTCCAACAGTGGAATTGTAATGGGTTGAAAAAAAATATATACAGACTATAACCAAGTGTAAATATAAACAGTAAATTGTTCGAACCGCAAAGAGTAATGAATGGATCCACTTAAGTTATCAAATCTCTTAATAGCTGAACTGAACTTGGTCGGCCGCGACACACGCACATCGAAAATTGCATCTCAAGCATAAATGGACAAGATTAACTGTAGTCTCGTTCTCATTATGAACACGCGGCGCAAGTCACGAGAGATGGCGTTACGTCAAATTTTATTCAAAAAAACTTTATCAAAAAAAAAAAATTTAAATAAACTTATTTAAAAAAGCATCACGCCTGTAACCCCCAAGGCGTAGGCAGAGGAGTGTAGAACACTCCCACGTTTCACCAGTTACGTTTACGTCGCACCATAGAACAGGTGGTTAGCCTATTGCCACACACCGGGCACGTTATCTCTTATTGGTTCACAAAACTGGATTTACCACTGTAGTAATAATAATAAATGAATAGGGTTGTGTTGCTTTAAGCAAATGGTATTTAATTGTTTACTCCTTCTTGACTTGAACACCGCCTATTGTACAATCTACATTTAAGTTTTTTTTCCTGTATTTATTTCTCTTTAATATATTTTGAAGTACAATAAACAATACTACTACTACATAAACGTGTCACTCATTGTAAGTACTATAGTTATATAGTATATAGTTGGAATTTGTATCGAAAAAAATATATTTATATTAAAAACATTTACATTCAAGCTCTCTTTAAGATCGTTAATTAATATAATTTTAATTTTCTTTCTCGGATCTGTATTATTTTGGTATAATTTATTCAAATGATTATTATTATTATTATTATTAAAGAATTTTTTTAAGGCACTCATGAATCCATGTAAAATTTCTTATTTGAGAAACATACGTCACCCAGTTTCTGGTTAGTGGTAGAGTGATTTTTGCAGATTGGTAATAATTGCAATCATAATGTGTTCGTCTTATGTCGGTAACTTTTTAAACGGTATGTAACCAAATATTGGCATAATACAAAAATCGCTTTAACTAATGTGTTTGGGTATGTGATCCAGTGATTCGAGGACAAAATAACTGTGAATATTATCAAAACAGAACAAAAGTTGATAAAACGCGGTAATATTATGAATTGTATCTCTCATATTGAGAAGATAACAGTCTACCTACTATTGTAAGATTAGATAAATTTATAAATTTATTTATTAACTTAACCATGTATTTTAAAAAAGAATTGCTGTTCGTTGCAAAAAAACTTATGATATATGCTCAACTTATCATCATCATCATCAGACTACTCCCGTCTACTGCTAGACATAGGCAGCTCCAATAGCACGCCGCTGAGCTCGATATTCAGCTCTTGTCCAACTGCCGCCAGCTACTTTGCGTATGTATATCGTGACTCTACCCAGCTAGAGAACGTCCTACGCTACGTAATACTACGCTCAACTTATATATCATAAAAATGTAAAGACTAAGTTCGAACACGCCTCAATCGCAAGCATCCAGAAATTACATTTTGCATTAACGGCAATAGCTCTTCCGACGCTTATGTTATCGTCATTATTAGTGGTGCAAGTGATAAGCTGATCAATGTTATGACAGCGTGTCAATTAATATTGTATAGGTTATCTTTTCTTCTTCATAACTCATTGTTATTGCATAGTGCGCTGGATATCTCATCAGCGTGTGGAAGGGTAGATAAAAACCGGCAGGATATTTCAAAATAAGTAAGCCAGCGCTTAAACTGACTGATACAATAAAGTTGGTATTACGTTGAAAGCATTTTTATCATAAAATTGCAAAGTCCTCAACTAGTTCTTTAATACTTATAAAGAAAGTGAGTGGAGGCTTCCAAAACAGATATCGAGTAACGAACCGTCACTCAAGATAATAATTAAATATCATCACTACAATTTACCGTACGCGGAATAAGAGGATGTATAATATGGCATTTATTGTAATACCTGTACTACTAAATTATAATTTGTAACTGAAGAAGCAAATAATTCTGTACTGTATGTTGTTTTAGTTACAAGCTACTGTAGGTGTTTCCCTAAAATCGCTGTTTAGTTAATTTGACGTTGATGACAGCGGTTCCATTTTCAAATTTATACATATAATAACACAATGGTTCCAACGTGCGGTATATTTAGCTTTCTTAAAAAAAGCGTTGCGTTGAAGATTGTTTATGGCAAGGAAAGTAACTTTAAACATGTAGCATAAGAATTTCCATTCTTTTCAGTATCATTATTTATTTGAAGAGGAGTGCTTAAATATGTTTTTTACTCTTTATCTGAAATATCAAGATACGTCAATAACATTTAACAGTGCGATTATAAAATTAAAAGCACTTCCTGGTCAAAATTGTTTAATTCGATGGCTGCCATTAAATTAATTGAA
The DNA here is from genome assembly GCA_018244855.1 of Elbella merops. NCBI lineage: Eukaryota > Metazoa > Arthropoda > Insecta > Lepidoptera > Hesperiidae > Elbella > Elbella merops. The sequence continues at coordinate 5,395 of DWMG01003542.1, forward strand.
CATTATCAAATCTCTGTCTACTGTCAGTTTGACTTTAACGAGAAATTTATACCGCGTACATGGATATCTCTTTAATCAATGAAAGCAATTACTTACGTTCGACCGTTATGTGGTCGGAGCCAAACATGACTGTATTTAACTCAATTAAATGTGTATCAGATATTTATTGACTGTCATTAGTTTATGCTACGTGCGGTCTGAAAACGATTTTAATTTATTAAACCTCAATTTACACAGTATTATAATGTTAATGGCTGTGTAGTATATATCACTGTGTATATGATTAGTATTTTTAAATAACTACTGTTTTAAGTCTTTTCACTTTAATGTCATAAATAAATAAATGGTAGACATGTTAGAGTTAAAAATAAATAATTATTAGAGTTTTTTAGGTCCGTTTCGTGCCATTTTTTTCAAATAAGAAATATAAACGTCAATTTCATAGAGATATCGCTGCTGCCCATAACTTACACCATACAATAAAATTTGCTACACGCACTCCCCACTATTATAGCATTTTGCGACACCTCCCACTTAATAAACAGACAGCGGATCCCGTTGCCCCCTCCTCTGTTGTAGGGGGGCGTAACGAAGTGGGTAACTTAATCACTTTTAGCGCAGCACAGATAGATTTCAAATTTAAGTAGCATTTCGTAATTGAAATTGCATTGTAATGGTGCGTTTGTTCACTATGTTGCAAGGTGTATGAGTCTGAAACGTTACTTGCCAGTTATAATGCGTTTTAGTATGGCCGGAGCGTTGTGCGAGTTGAGCAAGGTTGGTTATAAAATTATTTTAGATTTAATCTGTTATTGGGTTGTTGGTCTAGTGGTTAGTGGTAGTTGTGAAGCTGAGGGTAGCAGGTTCGATTATTATCTCAGGATATATCTGTGATGGGCACAGGATATATCTGTGTATGTGTTGTTTTTGGGTGTAAATGTGAAATATGAATTTGTGTTCAGAAATTAATATTAAAGTATTTAAACTATATCAATTAGTTAACAAAGCAAAGGTTTCATTTAGCTTGGGGCGAGTTGGGCTTGTGTGAGATTTCACAAGATATTGTTTTTATTATTTGAAATAGTTTTCCAGAAAATACTTCACGTCCTCATTTCTCACCATTTCATATTAATGTTTATTTGCAATTCCAATCAGCTCAGACGTATCATTGTTATTAAATCTTCTATAATATAATTAAAAGAAATGCTAGTAAAAGATATAATGATATTTTTACTCCAATATTTCTTACTTAATTTTATCTTTCATATGAACGGCCATTAAATTATTAAATACAATCATTACTTCGTATACATTTTAAAGATACGGAGGTTTCAAGCCTATACCGGACGTATATTCCCGTCTTGAAAATCCCGGCAGCCAACCAGCTTAATCCGGACGTCATTCTACTACACTTCTGTTAATGCTGCAGCTGGCACCTGGAAGGCGATTTTCCGCTTATTACACTCACTGTAATCTTATTTAATTAGCCGACACGCCTCCAGCTCGGCTAAGTTACCTCCAACATGTAGCGAATGTTCCAGAAACGACGTGCGACTGGTTCGAAGGATCCTACCTATGCGTAAATTGTAAGATTACATCTTAAAGCTATGATTTTCTGTCTTCTAAATTAACTATAATCATATGTTAATACATACAGTTTTCCTCCAAGTGTTAATCTGGAATAATTTAAATATAGCATAGAATGCGCTCGGACATGTTGTATCAAGGTGATAATTATAAGATAGTTATGTTTTTGTCGTAGTCAATTCGTGTTGGAGTAGCGTGGAATAGTTGGAGGTGGAGCGGTTGGAATAAAACATGTAGTATGCTGCAGGTTTTCTCGAGTTATATAGAAACACATCCCAAGCATTGGGGTTCAAGAATTGCACTCAACAGTCTATGGTCTAATTTACAAGAATCAGTCATGTTCTTGATGCTTATGAAATAATTATCTTTATTTTTTCTGTGATTCGAAGTTGCCAGTTATAACACTTTGTATTTTAAAATTTAGCACTATATGTCTAGTAAAATATTAATATACATATATTAACTTAGAATAAGTTAAGTTAATGATTTGTGTCTATTTCCCTTTTTTAATCTCTATTTCTATCAACGAAATGGAGAAAGCGGCCATCGACATTCTGTGAAATTTCTGTTTCAAGGTAATATTTAACATGTCGGTATATCTTTAATTTGGTAAAGATACCTCTTTGTTATGTTTTAGAGTAGAGTTCTTAAGAAAATAAACTGCCCTATTATAATACTGCACCTGTTGTTACTCAGTTACGACATGCTTGCAATTTGTCAATGAAATATCTCGCATAATATCTGTAGGTGGCAAAGTTATTATTATTGGTTATTAATATCAGATACTTGTAGAACAGTCTTTCTTAAAGTGGGCGACATCACCCCGTTACAATCTCAGAAGCCTGTTTAGCAGTAAAGGGCTTTAGGCTTTATATCGCTTCCCCGAAAGCCAGTAACGGGTCTTCAGTGTAGTACCTCTTATCATCTGAAAACCTAAGAATAAGACTCATGTCGCACACTAGATATCCTCAAAATAAAGTAATTTGCGGAGTGAAGGAGCGCTAGAAAATTATTGATTCTCAAAGAATGTAGTAAACAAAATAACTTTGAGAACCTGTGCCGTGCCACGCGGTGTAGTAACAGAACACAAGACACAATATGACGAGGGTGGACTTGTACCAGCCAGCGGTCGAGTATGACGCGTGGGCCATCGTGCATTCAGCAGCGGCGTGGCTTATCTCGATACGCTCCACTAAATCCAACTGCTTAATTCCGGTGAGATTCGCCACCTGATACAGCAACAGGTGCGTGTGGGTAGAAATGCATTAGATAAGGCGCGAACAGTGTTGTGATGCTGGGAGCCTTTGTTTGACTATATTCTTGAATAGACTGGCTTGTGTTCGGTTGTTGGTTACTGATTGTTGAGTTGGGATTGTGGGTTTAATTCTCACCTGACTCAATTATTTGTGTTGCGTGTGAATCATGTATGTATTTAGAATCACACACACATACGCACAGATAAACAAAATCGAATAATTCATCCTTAGAGTAAAATTAATTATTAGTTATGTAATAATTTTATTATTTCATTAAAATGGACGAAAAATATTATAACAATCCTATTTACAAGTAAGCAGTAAAACGTTAGCACTAGGTTTTTTCAAATTCATACCAGCTTATATACTTCACGCTATATCCTTTTTTATATGAAGAAAGTAGTAAATGCATTAAAGTAACAATTATAAGTGGTCGGCACCGCCCATGACCGTCCGCAACGGACCTCAAACATGAATAAGAATAGCTTGGTAATATCAGTTAGTATTAATTGCTATCAAAAATTATCATTCTTCTATTCCATACTAACTAACGTTAGTATTAATTGTCGACTTATTAGTATTAGTTATCAGACGAACATATCACTATGACTGCAGTTAATATTAGTTAGAATCTGTCGTATTTAAAGTTGGCTTGAGACCTGAGGTGATCGCCTCTAGCACCACACTTTTCAGATAGAATCACATTTATTTTAATAGTAATTACTTTACAGTAGAAATATATGTGATGGTACTAAGTGCCCCGAGCGGATCATGTAAATCTACATACGTATGTACATACTCGTATATAGGTACCGATATTACCACGAACATGTCGGAATTTATCTTTTAGGTTTGGTCTAGTCGTATGTGTTAAGTACAAATAGTTAGAAGATATTGGTACGAAAAGAAAAATACATATTTAACATTGCATAATAGAATTGGACATTTAAAGTAGTCAGTGCGCGGTGAAGGAAAACATCGTGAGGAGACCTGCACACCTTAGAATTTATAAAAAAAAATTCTAAGGTGTGTGAAGTATGTCAACCCGCACTTGGCAAGCGTGTCAAACTATGGCCTTAACCTTCTCGACAGTGGAATGAGAAATGGGTCGATTGTTATTTTTTTTTATTTATTATCAGTGCGGTGATGATTGAGTTAAAGTAAAATCATATACTTTATTATTGTGAGATACAGCATTTTAATTTATCATTCTTATATCTTTTGAGTAATGGCTTACAAGGCTGACTCCTTTGCCAAATGGAATACCAGTCTGCTACTTAGCAATCAATCAGCCTATCTCAGTCCACTGCAGGACCTAGATTGCAGGGAAAAACTTCTGGAACCATCTACACTACTGCTCGACGGCGGACAGGGCATTTAGCTACTTATCAATAATCCATATTAATATGTATTATAAATCTATCGAAACAAAGGAAGGGTTTCCACGTGATTTTTTAAGATTTAGAAATAGTGCTCTGTTTAGTGTCCTAATCGGTGCGTGTCATCATACCTGACCATTCACCCGTGCAATTGGACTGTCGAGATGCGTAGGCCTAAGGCCGCACGAGCGAAGGCACGTGTTACAGTTAGTATACAATATATTATGTGTTACTAAATAAATCAAATGATGGACAAACACAATATTAGTTATTCATTAGGCGCAGCGGGCAGTTAGTGTGCGTTCGATCACAATTACAGTTTATGAACACCGCGTTAATTGCTGGCGTCGCGGCGAGCGCGCAGTCGCTCAGCGCTCGCTTATAAATAACCAATGTGTTTGTTACTGGATTTAATCAATACGACACGATTCTGGGGTCGATTGTTTAGAAAAGACGATTCTTGGCTAATGTTTACTGGCAAAAAATACACTCTGTAATGTTTTCTGAGGATATACCGCGGTGAGGAATTCACGGTTGATTTATGCTATGCCATATGCTGGGGACTGCCTGTGTATACACAAAACAAACTAGTAAGTTCGTTGCCAATGTTTAAAATGGGGCATATTTTATTTAACAGCTCAGTTAATTCTATTGTTAATAGTGTCCTGCCTACACTAATATTCCATTATGATATATGTTTGTTTGTATATAAGCTTTTACATAAGTTTTAGAACATTTTAATTAGTAATAGTAATTTTTTTTATATAAATGATAAATATAATGGCATCACAACGTGCCTGTACCTTAGACAAAAGCTTGTATTACGCTTTCAAGGAGTTTAATACTCCCACGTTTCACCTGTTACATTTTACGTTCCGTGAAATATACGCTGAGCCTGTTGTCCGGACTCCGAGCTACTTAGAATTTCAAGTTACAAAAACCTAATAATTCTTTCCCAGACCCGGGAATCAAACCTAGTGAGAGGTCGTGCTTGCAACCACAAAACCAACGAGATACAAATAAAAATATATAATAAAACAATCTATAGCAAACAACTTAGGTAAATATAAATTTCATATTAGCTAACGTGTTGTGTTACAATGCCCTTATATATTGAATACCCTTAAGTATTGTATGTACTGTTTACTGCTGTTTCATTGTACTTTTTGCTGTTACCTTTTGCTGTTACTTGTCACTTTAGCTACATTTATGTCCATTAAGTATAATTGAAACGATTGTATAATTGAAAAGAAATATTTCTCATGAACGATTGTATAATTTTAAGAAAAATTATAATAAAATCTTAAACCATAAATGCATGATATAGACATCTTTATTCATATAGTGTTTTTTTTCGACCTTTTTATCAGGCAGGGTATAAAAGTTTACATTTCATCAAATCACAACCTTATTTTGTACATAATACAGTATATAACACAGGAACATACCATTATTGCACAGGTCAGACAGATCATATACCATCTTATAAACGGCGTATTAAAATTTACATAAATTCACGTCTAGCGATCAAAGGAGGCCAACGTATAAAACTGACACGACGAATATCTTTATAACAATCGGTGTTAAACTGGAGAAATACCGTGCCGCATATCACCCAGTTTTACAACCCAGTGTCCTGTCGTTTCCGTCACGGATGCTATAAATCGACATCGGAATTAAGATGTCTGCGCACTCTCGACGAAACTCCGCGAACCGTAATTGTGCAGTTAATTAATTAATACGAGGGCAACGAGATTGTACGTTTTGTGCGGAATCCGCCTGTTTACTTAAACGGAGATCGGCGAGATTTCGAAAATCGTTTTCGTTTGATCGAAAGAAGTTACGACTTATCTCATTATAGGCGGAGACGAGTTATCGTATCATCTTGCGGATGAAATGAGCTACTTAATAGGACACTCGATGTTCATGTTTGGAAATAGTTTGGTAGGAAAGATGCGATTGTGTTGTTAAGGGGACATCGCAGTTTGAATACACATTTAATTTAAAGTTTATTAAAGGTCAGTTACACGTCCCTGCATCAAAAGTCTAAGTCTAGACTTAGATGTTTTACCGGTCTGCTGGTTTATTGGTTAGTGACCCTGACAGTTAAATCGGGGTGGGTTTGATTCCCACTCAAGATAAATAACTGTGCGATTCCAGACATGGCCGC
>DWMG01003543.1:0-11786 GCA_018244855.1 Elbella merops
TATATATATAAATCTCTCTCTCTCTCTCTCTCTCTCTCTCTCTCTCTCTCTCTCTAATATCCTACCATATTCTTTATGTTCTATTATAACAGAATTTTGTACATCTGATGTAACATCCGTTAGTCATCACTAAGATTTAATCACATTTTCCTTCACGTCAGCAATGAACCTTTTTAACTTTAGGTATTTTCCTCTGTGAGGAATGAATTGTAAATAGACACATTTATGTATAATTCATTTATGAAAATATAATCATGCTGTACACTGTAAGATAGTCTTCTAACACGTTTGTTACTTATATAACATATACATATATACATATATACAAGCGTCTGTTATTAATATAACGCAAAAAAATATTATCTAAATGTTACTTACTAAGTACAATACGAGTATATTTAGATGGATTAGTAGTTACGGAGTCGCACAAAAACTAGGATTTGGCAGACAAATTATGAAGATAAATGGTCAAGTTTAAATTAAGTACACGGTAAAACTATAAAATTAACTTATTAAATTTATGAAGTAGCGTGTTTATGTGGAAGCTGAATTAAATTTATAGCTGTATTTTTAATGAAGAACCTACCTACCTACCTACCTAACCTATTTTTAATGATAATTTACCATCTAGACATACAAATAAATAAAATTGGAGTGTCGGTTTTTAATATTAAAATAACCGCTTTTTACTAAATGCATATATATGTATACACGGTACATATACCAAAATAACATTTTTACAATTTTGGTTTGTCTCTCTATCTGACTTTCCGGCGAATCCCTGGAAGGACTGGACCGATTTTGACGCGACTTTCACTGACAGATAGCCGATGTAATAAGGAGTAACTTAAACCACTTTAATTTAAAAAAAAAATTACTCCTATGCGAACGAAGTCGCAGGCACAGCTAGTGATAAATAAAATAATTTATATTTTAGTGCTAACGCATTTGAATGCGAAAATCCCCAGCTAACATTTCAATAAAAGAAAGGCAAAAGGTTTTTCAATAAAAGAAAAACAAAACCCACCGCTAACACATAACTTTACATAGATACCGTCAGATTAACTGCCCCATTGACCCCACAAATACGTCATAATGGACATATGTTTGTTGCACGCTATATGATGGCATAAAGCACTCACGGCAGATTGGCTCAGTGGATACGTTGCGCAAGCGAGGACGTGGGTACTGTAGCAGCATTCCTGAAGCCCATAAAACTGTTATCTTCGCTGTAATTAAATGACGCAATCAGAACACATATGTATTATATGTGTGGGTGAATAGAAACACTATAATGTACAACCAATGAAACATGAATATTGAGAAACTGCCACTCACAGTTAACAGCTATAAATGCTACGCTTTCTTTGGATCTTCCTTAAGGAAAAAATATGTTAATAATGCCAATTAAGTAATTAGCTATTAACCTTTCATACAAGAAACATTCAGTTGGCGTTTTTCGCTTATGAAAAGCCCTAATTTTAGAACGCATTCAGTACAATGGTTAAATTAACATTATTAATTGTCCTGCAGATTCAAAAGATTAAATTCCACATAAAGCTATTTTGCTAGTAGTTAGCGCTAACAAAAGTAAAGAAAAAAGGTTCTCTTTAGTATATAATACAATCGAAATTGTCATGAAATATCTTGGTGTTAGTTAAGAGGAAGGATTAGAAACTCGATAAGGAAATATTCTTAGTAAAAAACACAGTTGTATTGTAAAAATGCTAAATTTTGCGATTACTTAATATTTATTGTCGTTGTCTACTTAAAGCTATTACAATATCACAATATCTTCTGGTTATGTACCCAGGCGCACGATTTTCATATTAAGGTGTGTTAGCATCCACGATCTTCTTATAATTTCACCGACATCCGAAACTAAACGCTGCTCTTTTACTAAATGTCTGGCATTTTTATTAAATATTTATTAAACTTTATTATATATATGTATATACTACAATGTACTGTATGATTATATACTGTCAGGTTCCGAAGCGACTTCGTTACAATCGGTGGGAGTTTATGATGAAGGGCCTCGTATAGGTCCGAGACAAGTCGGGTCATCCCGAAAAACGAATGTGAATTAAGCCAGTCCATATGTATATAATCCTGTAAACGGTACTCAAGCCCAAGTTTGATGGTAGACACCCGGGCAGTGACTAATTCTATCAGATCCTATGGGTGTATCTACAAGAAGGCATAGTGACGATCAGTTTGGTAGACTATAATAACCATAACCGAGTTCACTAATTAAGAAGGCATAAAAAACAATCTGACGATGACCATTCTAGTGGTCATAATGATGATGTTTAGTCTCCACGAAGTAACCATTACTCTTAACCAACCCATAAGACGGTATCCTACGGTATAGTACAAGTAATTGAATTTACTCAAGCTTCAAATATCTAGCTCACATTTTTATTTACCATTCACCTTCAGGCTTCAATAGCTTTAACCATACACTGAATGAAGCAAACGAAATTGTAATAACTTTACTAGATGCTGTCGACACATGAGCAAATTGAGAGCGGACTGCAAAAAAAACTAAAGCTCGTCATGTACCAATTTTCCTGCTCAGTATTTCCATTTAGCAGGTCGGTATGTAGGTATTCGCACACAGGTGAGTCATCTAAATAATCACACTTATTAGGCGGAAAATAAATCTCTCGTAGGTCAATAGCACCTGTATAATCGAGATGAATTAACTCAAGGTAAACATCGTTATGCGTGGTCAGTTCGCGGATTATTGACCGCTACTGCCATCAATAAACAATGAAGAAAATTTCACTAAAACAATTGAGAAGAACAATCTTTAATAAAATACGTGATTAGATGTAAAAAACAAACATTTAAATAATATAGCAAACAGACGATGTTCTCTAAGATTTACATTCATAACTTTACAACGTTTCTGGAGGTCAGAACACGGTGCAATTATTTGTTCAAACATTTCTGACAATCCAAAATATTGTCTCTGAATAATTGTTATTCCATTATTGCGTTCGTGGACATGAGTGTAGTGCATAATGGTACTTGGGTAGGAAAGCGTCAAGCCTTAACGTGTCTAAGAGTGCATTCCAACTTAGTCCTAATGACTAGTAACACATCGTTAATCCAATTTAAAATCACTTAAGGTTACAACATGCAAATTACTGCATTCTATTAGGTGGCCTTAAATGGCCTACATGCACGTTTCACAAAATAAAGTAACATACGAAACTGATGCAACACTTCCACGTTATCTGTATCAAATCAGAATGCATTATTGAAATCGCCTCAACAATCCTAATATTCACACTGACTAACAATTAGTTTAGTTGGCATATATTTGTTATTGTATTACTAACCCTTTTTAATTTCCCATTATTAGACATGCATCTTCTGTCAGAATAGGCCTCTTTTATACCCTTCGAAAACACGCGCAAATACCAATTTAAAAAATACACATTCCAGAATGTTCTTTGTCCTCGTTTTGCTTTTAAGCCTCCCGAGACATCGGGATTAGAAATTCTTGCTCAGTTGCTCAATATGACATATATGGCTCAAATGTAATATATGACCGACGTTAATGACATTTTACATAATATAATGATACGTAATTTGTTTCTCATAGTTTTTGTCGATCTCAGTTAAATCGACATAAACTTTTTTTGCAATTAAAAATACTTCAGAGAGAACGCCCGTGTCCCTCAAAGACGTTTTGTACACAATATTAATAAAAATCTTAATCACGATGATATCCCAAAGGCATATTTAAATTAAATTTCCAAATTCGATACGCAATTTATTGTTATCAGTAATAATAAGAACTTGACGTTAGTGAAACGAGCGAATTTATTATTATGCAGATGTTTAAACTACAAGATATAAATTATAGTATTCTGATTAAGGCATGAACTTTCGTCACTATAAGTTAAAAAACGGGTATGCATGAAATAAGCTTCCTTGAGCGACTTATTTATAAAGCCCCTATAAGTCTGCAAGCCAACCTTCACTAGTTGGAGAGGCACGAGAAGAAGAGATAAGTCTGGTACATGATAAACAATCAGAAATATATTCACACTAATTGTGTAATTCCTACATCGATATCTTGACAACGGCATGCTAAAAAGAATACGAAAAAAATTAGAAAACTTAAATGAAACTATCATCTTCTACCTATTCTTCTCCTTAAACTCAAGCAAATTTTTACATTTATTTCATTATATTGTATTTTAGCTATAAGAAACGATCGTTTCAAGAACACTATTCAATCCACTCAAACTAGACAGCCGAGATTGCTCCGGTCGACGCTGGATTAACTGTAAAACGTGACAGTATTGAGTAACACGGTTTCCCATACAAGAAATGCCGACCACATTAACTGCGGCGTCGTCTGAGGAAAATGAAATGGCATCGCACTGTGGTTGGATTTTTTTCTAAGCTAGTACAAAAAGAACACCTAAGTCACATCTTACACGAACGGTATTAATGGTAACATAATGTCCGAATTCTTAGGAGTATCTCCGGTTGTATCTCTTAAGAACATAGCTTATACAATCGAGCTTAGTAAGGAGGCGAGCGATTTTCCTACTTCACGTGGCAAATAGTTAAATAGTTATTACGAAATTGAGCAATACTAGCAGCCCTGTCAGTATTTTCCTGAAATTTCTCAAAGGAAATATCATTTCACATTATATCTGAATGTAACATCTAACAATGATAACGATCAGTGAAATATTAAATGCGTTAGTCCGTCGGAAACAATTACGTTCGAAAACTACAGTCTACCATAAATAGAAGCACTGGCACAGAACATATTATCATCAACATCGACTCTTGTGTCATACCACTATTGAATTTAGGACAAAACAATAATCAATTACTTCCAAGGACTAATAGCTATTTACTAATTAACTTATAGATATTAGGAGTATTATTACACTGTCAGGATGCTTGTAATTGTCTGTAAATATTTGTTTACTGATTATAATTAAACATCGCTCGCATTCGTAGCTCATTATTAGAGTTGCCTTTTATCTGTGTCGTAATACGTAGGAAAATCCAACGATGATAACTAGATTCTTCTAAGCTAGTTAGTTCCTTTATTTGTTGGGTTTGTCCGTCATGACATAACACCAAGCCTGCATTTTCCCCGAAGAGGTAGGCAGAAGTGTGAAGAACTATTGTACGTTTCACCAGTTGCATTATACGTCCCATAATAAAATAGGCGGTGTGTCTATTGACATTCCCCGGGAACAAATCCAAATTTCGAGAAAGTACTAGGAATTTCAAGTTTGAAAAAATCCAATAGTACCCGACCCGAAGATCAAATCAAGTACCTCTAGGTCGCAACCACTAGAAGAGAACCACTAGATAAACAACACATACGTATCTATTCAAAGTATTTAGAAGATATATCTAACCTCTTCAAGGTCAATGAAAGCAACACTCCAGTCTCATGTGACCACTGATTACGTTTTTCTTATCACAATTATTGCAGTACAAATACCACAAATTACACCACAAACACCAAAAGTCCAAATTCAACAAAGGCGTCAGCTTTAATCAAATCATTTGTGAGTTAACAAACGTAACAACACGTATAAAAAAGCGTAAAAAACTTATTTAAAAAACGCACTAACAATAGAAGAATATTGAAAAATGATAAACCGTGGAAAAAATCGTCTTAATTTTTTATATTTGGTTACAAAGTCACAGCACGGATTTTAAATTACATTTGAACAGTGATTTTGGTAAAATAGTTCCATTATACTTATAATTAGCAGTCTAAACTATTGTGAAACGTTTCTTCGCTTTACGAATTTAAAATATTAAAATCATTTTTAATGCGTTATGTCTACTAATGTTAAGAAAAAAATATTTAATTATATCTTGTGTAATATATATTTTTTAATATGATGAACAATGTAGGAGCACATTTAGCAGATATTCCTTTAATCCAAGAGATGTGGAAGTAATCACTTTCATTATAAAGCGCCAAGAGCGGGACTATGGAGGCATTTTCTCGTGGAAATCTGTATAATATATCATACAAAATCCGTTGATATACTGAACAAAGAGCTGCAAAGGTGACACGTGTATATTTAGAACCCGCATGACACAGGATTAACAATTGCGGCTCCCTAACTGGACCAGATGATTCAATTGAGCTAACCGCTTTAAACAAGTCAAGTGACGACTATTTCGCCACTTAAAAGACGCTTGTACATCCGCAAGACAAATGTTTTGAAATGAAACATCCTCAAGTTTAGCAACAAACGAAATAGATATTGTCTGTGAACAAACGTTCTGGCTGAATCTAGGCCGAGGGATTTCAACGAGAAATTTACTCGTTATCTATAAGTTAAGACCGTTTGTCCATAATACGTCACAAAAAGTAAATCCCTCCTAAAATTTGTGTTTCTACCATATGGCAAAACAGTTAAGTATCATATGCGATTTCGAATAATATGGTCGTTGATATTATAAGATCTTAATGAGTTACGGCATGTAGCATTGATAGCGACGTAAGAACCCTTTTTTTGTGGATATCTCCCAAAGTTTTTCTACAACTTTATAGGTAATAGATATGCATAATTTCTATATACCTACATTTAAAGCATATTATTAAACGCCATCTAATAATAGCTAAATCTATCCATACAAATTGTAGCCATTATTCTTCGCGAAATGTATCACTGTTATAATGAAATATTCCCCCACTTCTACTCCCTTAAACACGAAAAAAACATCAGCTAATACTTTTTTGTAGGCTCGTAAATAAATGTCATGACTACACAGATAAGTAGCTAATTCAACTGTTCAGAAAGAATGTTGTATTGTTTCTTAAACAGACATTAAATTTTATTTATTGCATTTTCCAACGTATTAATCATATCTAGATGGAAATTCAATGCATTGTTTTTATATTCACAGTGATAAATTAATTACCTTGTATTCACAATGATTTATTTCATGCGTATTGTTTAAAACATTTAATTTGACTTGAATTATAACTACAGTTGAGGAAATTTCTGGAAAGATAAATTAATTGAAAAATTTTATATAGATAAGTAGGATCATTGCTACAGCAATTGAAAATATTTTTTTGTCTTTCTAAATAACGAGGACTGTTCATCATTTGACGTAGTTTCAATTATTTTAATTAAAATGACATCGTACTGACAATGAGACAAAGAACCTTTTAATGTTTGAAACTTCAAATTACTTTGAGGTGCGGCTATTTGATATATTAATTATTAAAAACACTGCTTCCACGAAGTGTTTCAAAAGAACAACATAAATAGAAAATTTTACTTATGAAACAATAAAAATAACACGGAGTACACCCTCAAGAAGAGAAGTAATTAAGAATCAGTTTTGGATAATCACTCTTCGCGTCTAATTGGATACACGTAACTGTCTGCTTCAAATGTAAACACAATGAACGAATGTTACAAGAAGTTTACACAACATTCTGTAACGTGCAAGCATAAACAGTCGAAGACGTTAATGGGGAATATAACTTCTAGTAGATGTAGCTGCGGCTGCACGTGATGCGCGCCCGTAAGCCGAACTACAATTTGGCGAAGCGGAGTATTTCGACGGAAACCGTTATGGCACAATTTAAAGGAAATTTGAAAACAAATTCGCTTTCAAATCTCGGAAGTCATGGTACGGCCGCAAGTTCGCTTCCTCGTGCAGTCACGCGACCGTTAACAATTGATATTAAAGTAAAATATCGAACGCTTCCGTACGCAGTGTTATCTACTTCATACGATCAATTAATATTCGAAAGCGGGAAAAAATTACTGATGTTTTTGTGAAAGATGCAACTCTGTGTGACGGGTGACGGTAATGCTAATCTCCACTTAAGTGCCTTCGTATTATCATACTAATCGCGTTCGTTTCGTAAAATTACATAGCTGAACTAAACATGCTTTTCTCCATGAAATTTGGTACATAAATGAATTTGTGGAGAGGTTGCATAGTTGCACCTCATTGATTTATCCTTAGAATGTCGTTTTATAGAAAACGAAGAATATCTATCACGTTTCTCTTGTTTTGTATGTACGATCTAATATTCATGATATTACGAAATTGAATAACAAAAAAATCGAAGAATTTTATAAAAAACTGAATTTAAAAAAAAAAATTTTAATGAACAAGCTGAAGCTCTTTAATCTCCAAGGAAGCTTAAAAAATAAGTCGTTTTTACACGTATTGCGGTTATACAAAATAATAAGCACTTGAAGTTGGTTACCGAAGGGAAACAAATTAGATTTAATTTAGAATGGAACACTTTAATACAACACTTATAACCAAATCACTACTGAAACGTGTAGAACAGAACTAAGTACTTATAGTCTATAAAGATATAGGTATGTAGATATCAGAATCGAAAAAACAGGACTTGAAATTTATTTCTAGCACATATTTTTATTGCGCTGTTATAAATCTATTCAACGTCCGCATAAACTGATTTAAATAATGTTATTCTCATTTCATGTCCCCTGCACCTGCATAAACAGAGTATTATAAACTTTGATATACTGTATAATACTTTGTTGTTTGTCATTTTTATTAATTTCGATAGGAACCTGGACTTAAGATTTCTTAGTAAAGAGTATTTTTCATATTCCAGTATTTAAAATATTTTTTAAACTTAAATATAAAAATATTTTAACCCTTACATAAATGCAAAGCGGTTTCGTGACAGAAAAAAAAAACAATTTGCGTAGATAACGCTATGAGAACTAAAATCGTGACACGATATTACAATGTAACCTTTCGCCTTTCGATTCGCCGGTATGTAACCTACATAACGGTCAGTCGTGCTGAGGCCTAAGGAAACCTGGTTTGAAAATGTTTCTTGCTCATTAAGCCCTATACGACTCAAAATGAATAATATAAATAAAATTATGTTGTCGATGTGTTATTACGCGTAACTGCCAATGTTGCAACACCTCATTGGCAATGCAACTAACGTACTCGTAGGTAAATGGTTTTAGGTTAGAATTGTTTACACGCAAGTAGTGCTTTGTTTACAACTTACGTCATGAGTAATTTGAGTTGTTAGTTATCTATTAAAATAAGCGACTATATTTTAAGATTCATCATTGACGAATATTTGTTTAGCTAGCTTTTTGATAATGAAAAAGTTTGACTTCTGCCTAGTATATTATTAACTAATACAGAGTTCAGTATCGAATGCTTAGGATCAAATTGTTATATGTACATGTGTAGGTACATATGTACTTAAAATGTGCGTTTGACGGCCGTCGTTGCAAAAATACGAATGTGGAGATATTTAGGGGCTATTTCGATTAAAATTTCGGTGTATAAATGGAGGCTAGTTGCTAGCAACAATTTTTTTTTAAATTTACGATGAACTAAAAACAGTTTTAAATCTGATTCTAATACTTATGCATTAACAAAAAACACTTGGCACTCAGGTACTATTAAATACAAATTGTTTAAAACGCATGATTTGAATAACGTACATTTGACAAAGTTAACATTGACAGTTGAACTGGAATGAACTTCACAAGAACCAGCATTTCTAACTTACATAATTTAAATGAAAATCCGAATCAGATACCGTAAACCGTAATAAGAACTCAGCAACCCGATCCGGGGCCGTTAACGCCCGCACAATGCGAAATGTTAGTCACAAAAGGGTTACTGGTCACAAAAGGTTATTGGACTGGACGCGTTACTTACGCACGACATTACTGCTTACCTCAAAGGTGATACCGCTGCCCGCTGACACCGCTACCACAACACTCGTACACCACAACACAGCCAACAACAATTACTTGGAACAATTTCGAATCACGACCGCCGACCACCAGTTGCGCACATCGACTACACTCGCTGTGGGTACCTCAGATAAGTGAATCTAGATAATGCAAGGTAAAAGCAAGTGCTCTAAAGCGGCGAACACACGGCACGCATCACAGCTACGAGCCCACTACGGCCTGTCGGGCCTGTCTAAACGAAAAAGTACGGGATATTTGTGCATCGAAACGAAATAGCCGTGCGTTTGTGCACGATTGCGAATAAAGCGTACAGTTTTGTCGATTTGTTATCAAAACAAATAACTACGTACCTACGTAAAGCTTATAAGTATGAATATACTGGCACGTAGTGAGGAAATGTACGTATAGTCGAAAGTAACGAAGATTGTGTGGCGATAGTCTGTTATTGCACTGCATTAGCAGACGCAGAGGCGGAATTTCTCCGCGCGCATCCACGGTCGATGACTCGATTGTCAGCCGTGAAAAATGTAACAAGTCCTCATTTCAACGACGCTACCGGTGAGGTGAAATTACCGGAATAGCGTCGAGATGCACTGACCGAAGACAAAAGAGATATTGTAGAATGTGTCTCGCTGCATAAATAAAATAAGATCTATGAATCATGTCAATTAACATATAATAATTTATTAATACTAATATGCAAACTTTTTTTCAGTCCCTACAGTGAGATATCAAGTGTTGCAGCCGTTATAAAACTTTCAATATCCATCTATAATCGAAGTCTATGTACATATATCCATGAGAATGTGTTTTTCAAAAACCCATCACAGCTTGCTGTGATTATGTTGTTATAGAAACTTGCATTTAGCTTCATTATCTGTTTGATATTTTTTTTATACTTAGTATTACATATTAACGTTCCGAATTTCCTATGATAAATAAAGGAAATGTTCGTATTATCTATACAATATTCTAAAAGACTTGTACCAAGGAAATTATTTAGATAATAATAATCATAGAATGAAACGAAACCCTCAATAGCTATTGTAAAATACTATTATGGAACGTACCCACACATTATTATAAATCATTTAAACATTAATTAACAGAAATACCAACTACAATCATTAGTTATGTAGGGAAAATAAAATAATTGATATATAAATTTTATACACAAATAGTGCAACTAAATGTTATTGAATTATTAGTCAATTAAAATTATCTATTATATTAATAATGACATGCCAAAAGTCAATGTCAGAAGTAGAAAAACGAATGTCATTACAAGTGCACACTTGTACCGTTATATTTTAATTTAATCATTCGAAACCGCTATTTTACTTATTAATCTAAATGTTTACGACCGCTGATGAAAGTGAGAACGTACATTTTTAATTCTATTCACTTTCATGAAATATGTTCTTTACACTACTTTTATTATACTTAGTAGAAAGTAAATTAAAAAGTTATGATTTATGCAGTTGATTCATGCGTGCATTTAAAATCCGACTTCTTAGAAAATTTACAATTTACATATGTACCTGTTTATATTTGAAATGAAAGTGTTTTCATCATAACAAAATATTTGAATCTATTAGATAAGCATTAAACGACACAGCTCCGACATTATTTCATTTTTGCCAGTTGGCGATATCGGTTTTGATTTGAAACATGTCTCAATTCGTTCAGTAGGACTTCGCTTGTACATATATACCATTCTAATAAAGTTTATAACGAGATCGTTTGTATATAAGTAAGCTACATCCGTTATTTCAACACCGTTGCCTAGAAGAAAAAGCTATTGCACGATCACGCATATATCACTGGCGTAGATGGCGCTGTAATCGTTTACACCTTGACATAACGTACGTACATTTTACCCGGTTTTTTTTTTCGATTTCAAGCTGGTGACGATGTCACTTTCACGACTTTCTGAGTGCACCAGGGTACCGACGTACTACACTATGATTGCACTATGATGATACATATACATCACAAAATGATCACACAACTTTCATACCACGCCAATGGACATTTAAA
>DWMG01003544.1:0-11785 GCA_018244855.1 Elbella merops
TCAATATCTGATGTCGAATTGCCTACATGTTCCTTATCATCATCTGTTCCATTTACTTTAGGTACTTCTGGTTCATTTTGTTTTGAAGCATCAGGCTGTTCTTCCGCATTATCTTCCTCTTCATCATCATCATCATCCAAAACATCTATGTCTTCATCTAATGTCATATTGGCTACATTTTCTTTATGTTTCTTACTATTTTCATGATTCTCAAATGAATTTACATTTTTGAATAATTTATTACAAGCTGAACAATAAAGATTTTTCATGGCT
The DNA here is from genome assembly GCA_018244855.1 of Elbella merops. Classification (NCBI taxonomy): domain Eukaryota; kingdom Metazoa; phylum Arthropoda; class Insecta; order Lepidoptera; family Hesperiidae; genus Elbella; species Elbella merops. The sequence continues at coordinate 274 of DWMG01003544.1, forward strand.
GGTTTACTTTTACTGGATGATTTTGTAGCTTTAGAATTTTCACTAGCCTGAAATTGAATTATGACATATGACCATGCTAAAATAATGACAAAAATAAGGGAGATAACAATTAGTGAATAATGTTTCCTCTTAACCATACTACTTTTATCTGAAATGGATATGTGGGTTTCTATTGATATAATGTAGATCTATATAAAAATTTAAAGAAAAATTTACTTCAGTCTTGGAACTCTCTTCATTACTGCTTTCCATTCCTCCCTCACTAATTGTGTCATCATCAGATGATATGCCAAACTCTTCTGCCAGCAGAGATTCAATCTCACTTAGCTTCTTCTGGTAGACATCACTTTGCATAAAAGAAGTTTCTCCTTCTTTTTTCTTCGCTTCTTCTATCTCTTTTTGTCTCTGCAAAATTCTTTCTCTCCTGACTTGTTCCGCCTAAAACAATGTCACATTATTATTATGTCAATTTTATATGGACTATAAGAATAAACTATGTACATTTTGATATATATAATCACCTTTCTTTTATTTTCCTCTGCCTTGTCTTGCAACAATTTAGTGTGCTCTATAACTCTCTTGTCCTTCCTGCGAACAAAGCTGACAAGTCTTCTAATTTCTTCATTTCTCTCCTTGCGTGCTTTTTGTCTTTTTTTGTTGTTTTCTTTCTCCATTATTTTTACAATCCTGCGGTTATCGCCTTGCGATATTTCATATTGGTCTAACCATACATAACCTGTAATAATGTAATTCAATATGATATCTAAACATAATCAATAAATAATTAATGAAACAAAAAAAGGAAATTACAGGGTGCTGCATTAAAATACAAACAATTTAAATTCTATTGATTTAAATTTTGTTATGGCCCAAAGAACTATGCTTGAAATATTATCTACATCATCACTTTAAATATTATTTTCATTGTATTGTACATAATTATAGAATTCATAAATCAACAAGCTTGTAGAACTACACAGTGACATGAACTGTGGTCATGACTATGGAAAATAACTTGTTGATCATTTTATTTTAGGTGTATCTCAAAGACATCATCATCATCATCATCAGTCTATCTTAGTCCACTGATGGACATAGGCTTCCCTCAAAACGGGGTTTATGTTTGTAATCTCCACATTGGGCATGCAGGTTGGAGATCACAGGGCACAGCTTTTTGCACCACCGACGCTGCTTCCTGTCGGCGGCCAAGGCATTTAGCCGTGCCTATTTAGGCTGCGCTATACCGCGATCAGCCGGTCGCAAGAGCCTCGTTTGTTATAGCAGGGTGTACCACGTACAGGTGAGGTTCGAACCCCTTACACCCCCAAAGACAAATGATACCTACATATAAAATTGCCATTCTCTAAGTGAAGAATTCTGTATTCTTAAATGGCAATTCTGGTCTATTAGACATTGATTTTTTTTTAAGAAATAAATGTCCTATTACCATACTATAGTATACCATTAAGATAGCAAATGTACAATTTTTATTATATCATGACAAAAACACACTTTTATTAGTAGAGAAAGACATCCAGTAAGCATAGAACTCATGAACATCTTCATACGGTGTTGTAGAGTTGCCAAATTTGGGAATCTTATCCACATCTGTTGGGTCGTCTAGGAAGTCCACCTCTTCTGAAATAAGCTTAGAGAATACCTGTAAGAATACCGGTAAAATAAATTAAGAGTTTTTATGAATTGTATTGGAGATGTGGTCAAGTGGATGTCTGATGTTAGATATTTAACAGTCAAGGATTGCATAACTATTTTTAATAAGGTAATATGTTCAGTTGCAGACCTATATGTAGAAATTTGTGTTTGTTAGGTACCTGTTTATGTACTTTATATAATAAAATATCTACACTCAGACTGAAAGAATAACATATCACAAAAAAATTACAGTACATTTTTCTAATAAATCTTTAAGCGTTTTTAAAGTTGAACTGTATAATTTCGACTTTTCTCCCTACACAAAAGTTAGTGGTAGTATCCACACTTTTTAGGGCACAATCAGATGAACATTGACTTTAGAGTTAGGAAATCATCGATATGCAATGACCAATTAACATAATTTAGCCTATATGATTAACTCCTACAATACAGTGTATGTCATGTTTTGAGACTCTTGGGTTTCATCCACTTTTTCTATTTTTGAATGATATATATGCTCTCATTATTTGGGAGGAGAGGTGTGTGGATTAGGGAAACTATGAGTGGGTTGATAATATCAGGTATACTTTATCTGAATACTTATAGCAGCATTTTCATTTAAATGTAAAGCATATATAAAATATAATTAGTAGTAATTCAACTACACAATTTTTTGAAGTGCATGGTAAATGCCAGATATAATTGAGGAAGTCTTTTTTTGGGACTTTAGAATCTTGTATTCTGGAATAGATACTGAATTATGTCATATATGCAAAACTACTGAAATCACCTTGGTGGCCCTTCCTCTGCGCGAATAGGATTCCAGGATCTTCAGTAAACCTAATATTAGATACTATGATCAGATTTCAGACACACTAAGGGAAGGACCTAGTAAAGTGTACCTTCAATAGACAAACATTTAATTTTTCCATATGTAAGCCATAATCAATGAAATTTTATCTTTGTGGTTCAATAAGGTGTTTGATAATATCTTTGTAGGTAACAAGAAAAATTTGTGAAATTGTCCTATAGAATATTTTTCATATGATTGAAGTGACTGACAAAAAATATATATGCACCTCATTGTAAACTCCGTAGAAGCCTTGTGGGTCATCATCATGCCCCATGTAACAGGATGGACTAAAATAGGGGTACACGTCAAGAGAGTCATCATTGTAGGAACTACCAGCTCCTCTGAGGAGTTGCTCTCGATGATTATCATACCTGGAAATTACCAATTAATAATTAGCAACAATACTGATCACCACTCTGTTTTGGTCCACTGCTGAATTTAGGGGACTTTTTATGCAACATCACCACCCTGTGTTTACAGGTGGAGGATAGCAACACACAGCTTCTCTCACTGCTTATGTTATCTTTGTCTGAAGTCTCATCATTTAGTGCCTAGGTAGGCTGTATGATATTAAGATCAGCCAGTAGCCAGCGTCTCAGCCTTTGCATACCAGGTTGTGCTGCGGGAGGATGAGATTGGGTTCAATTATTAGGATGGAGGTTAAATTATTTGGAACTCTTGATACCTGCATGGGAATTATTCATTGGCAAAGTTTTGATATATTCATTATTGATATATCAAAGTTGTAAGAACATTGACAGATTATGGTATAGTACACACTGCTTAGACATGCCAAAATGCCCTGTCTATCGAGAGGTGGCAATGTAGGTGATACCAGAAGCTGTGCTCTATGATCTTCAATGCACACACACCCAGTGTGGGGATTACAGGCAAAAACCCTTTCGATAAAGCTTATGTCTAGCAGTGGACTTAAATAGGGTGATGATGATAATGAAGCTGTAAGTGGTCTACAAGTAGAATGCTGCAAACAGGCAATTGGTAATTGATTAGAAGCTATTTCCAAAATATCATGCAGAGCTATTTATTAGAAAACCAAGAGTTTGCTAATGAAAGAATATCACATAAAATGAGATGCCAGATTACTATTGAATGAATGAATGAACTTCTCGTTCATACGCCACAGCGGGTATATCAGCGCTTGGGTATGAGTCTGCGGGCCTTGAGGATTCCCTCCTTACTATTATACACAAGCAGCCAGATTACTATTATACACAAGTTTACTTGTGGTGAGTTAGTGTTCAGGGACATTTCTCTTAGACTCATTGTGATTAAATACCTTAGCAAAAGAGGTGAATTTCTTCCTTTAAATCTGTAGTAGAATAGATTTACAAACAGTGAGAATCGACAGAAGCACAGATTATTTTTGGCCAGTGAGCAGGTGATAATGGCCTGGTATCAATCAGAAGTGATTACTTCTTCACATCCCTGAGTTAGTCTTACTTATGTAGTATACTATGTAGTATACTATGTAGTATACTATGTAGTATACAAAACTTTTTATAAACATTTTCAAAGATATTACTTAATTCCGAAAGAAATATACGAAAATCAACATAAAAATGCTAGGGATGGTGTTATAGTATACAAAATCAGTAATTTATTAATAATATGAACCCTTTAATAAAGTCCGCTAATTGTAGTGAATTTTTCCATATATAATCAATGAAATTTGACAATCGCACGTATTTTTAATGTGTGTAGAAAGTGTATTTCTGAACAACGTTGTGCAATGAATATTAATCACGTTCAAATAATATTATTTATTAAGTAGTAATCTTTGATAAGTAAAAAAAAGGAGAACGCTTACCAAGCTCTCTCTTGGGGGTCAGATAGCACTTCGTAGGCGTTCTGAACCAGCAAGAATTGTTCTTTTGCCTCCTGCAGGTTGTCCATGTTTTTGTCAGGGTGCCACTGTAATGCAAGACGTCGGTAGGCCTTTTTGATCTCCGAAGCGCCTGCATCTCGTGCTACGCACAATACTTCGTAGTGGCACTTCATTTTTATACCATTCTAATCACTTTCACGGTTTTCAGTACCCGGCGACGATTACAAGTCACAAATATGTCGTATAACCTGTTATATAGTTACTTTTCACTGAAATACCATCAATTTTTAATAATGATACTATATTTACTGAGATCAAGGAAGTATCTAATTTTATTTGTGATTATAGTTTATGGATATATTTTAGAGATTACTCTTAAATACAGATCGACGTCCATTGCCACGACGTCCATGCTGTTTTTTTCAGTTCATAACACTGCAAAAAAGACTGGCAGTGTTGTAGTGGCATATCGATTTTTCCCCGGTTACGTGTTTATAAAATTATATCAAAATACGTAAACTAACACTATTCTATTACATTGATTTATATCTTGCCGGTTTATAATAATAATGAAATATAATTTATTATTACAATCGTTACTTTTCCTAAATTGAAAATAACAAAATTTGCTAAATAGCTTTGTCGATGTTACAATAAAGAGTTACGAAATTTAGGGAGAAAATGTATAAGGTAACATTTAAATAGGTATGTTTTTTTCACAGTTGAGATAACGTTTTGTAATTGTGGTTTCAGTATTCGTAATATTATTATTAAATTTTACGACAGTTACATATTTTATAGGAACTATAAATATATTTGGCAATTTTATGCATTGAAAAATAATATAATATATCATAAATTATGGATGTAATTTTCGCCTACGTCATTCTGTATTTGTGTACTGAAGTAATATCTTGATATTTATTTCGTAGTATAAATTGCAATTTTTTTAACATAAATATTGGTGAATGTAAAATTATATCTATAACATAGGTATTTCTTAGAACATTAAGGACAAAATTTTATATTTATATGAAAAGGAAATAAACATAACATTTTTACCATCTAATGTTTCTCGGTTACCGTAACCGATTATATAGTTATATTATTTTCTCGCCATTCGTCATCAATTAAGAACGTGATTAATTTATTCTATTTAGCATCTTATTTATCATATTATCTATTTTCATGTCTATCTATGATTGCCAATTGGCACTGGATTCATTACATTTGTTATTGTACTTATAAACCTTGTAGATACACATCTAAACGGAAAACAGATACACCATGATTTATAGTTTTGACGTTCCGTTTGATTTACGATTTTCCAATTTCCGGAAAGAATATGTCAAAATGAACGCATGAAGAGCATGGGCGGATCTGGAAAGGGTTGTTACAGGTGTTTATGGCGGTTTATATTCTAATATCGCTATATTTAAATAATATGAACATAGCACATTTAAGACATTATTCATAAATCCGTGAATGTTGATCGGTTATTATAAATGTTAGGTGAAATATGTGTGTACGTATTTTTATCTCGTCCACTTTAACTTTTTGTAGCTAAGACATTTTAAGTTGCATTTGAAATATTCTAATTAAAGATTAAAAGATGTCTAGATAAAGAGTACCAATAACTTTATTCAAAATTATTAAATTAATTAAAATATTATGTAAGGAGGTATAAAGAAATAAGAAATAACTAAATTATATCTAACTATATTTAAAATAGTGTTAATGTTATATGATTTTGAACCCACTTTCAAAGGGATAAATAATTCTTAATGACAAAAATCCGAATAAAGTAGCAGCGGTCGGTCATTCCATCTCGTCGATGACGTCTTCCTTGAAAAAGACCCCATCTCCGCCTGTTTAAGAAACAAGTGAAAATTATACACCAATCTTTTAACCATCTTACGTTCTCTTACGAAATGTGTATTAGAAATCTTAAGAAATAGGGCGTCATAAATAATTACCATTTTCTAGCGATTGTTCAAGAGAAGAAATCACAAATATTCTCAATTTTAATACGTAACAGAAAACGTAACATCACGCGTATGTTTGCAGAGTGCGATAGTAGAGTGCGATAGTAGAGTACGATAGTAGAGTGCAGGGGTAGCATGTACTATATTACCTCCAGTGACGATGTCGTTCCACTGTCGTATAGGGGTAATCTTATTGGCATACATCGTTCAATTTTAATGTGTGGTTTTGTAGCTGTACGTTAGGACTACCTAAGTTCTTAACCGCTAATCAGAATAACCAAGAAATATCAAGTGCAATCCTACTTATCAATCGGTGATTGCTAGTGGACAATTTTCACGAGCGTTTTATAGGAATGTGTTTAAAGCATTCGATTATGGTTATTATGGTCAAATAATGGCTGCTTTTGAAAATTTCGAGGGCAATAAAAGGCTTTGTTTGGCAATATTTTTTTCACTATTCGCTTCTCCATGGAAGGAGCGCAGTGGATATAGCTTCAAAGCTCCTCTAGATACGTGACAGAAAACTCTAATTTTGATGGGGTTGCCATAAAACATTCTATATTTCATACATTGTAAGACACCATACAACGCCACTTTATTGTAATTAAGCGCTTTTGTTTTATATGGATAGGATTATACATAATATCAAACGTATATTTCTTAGAAGGGTAGGCAAAGTATAATTATGTTATGAGTATTGTTAAAAGTAATCATTGATAAAAGTGTTTTGTCTCACAAATTATATTCACATTTGCCCTTTCTAGATTTACTTCTATTGGACGTTATGGGGAAATTTTTTCAAAAACAAAAACTTTAATTAACAATGTTTATTAAAAATATAAAGGTGAAAATTCAAATATTTTTTAAACAAAAGGTATACAAAAATATCAAATAAAATATTAATAAGAAGGGTTACATCAATTTGTTTTTTCATATACGAATTATGGGTGATGATTCCACCTTACAGAAGGAGTTCTTGGGTAATTATTGAGCGTTGATGTATCAGAGTCGGACTTCTGCTGTTGAGACAAATAAATAGTTATCGTCTGTCCCAAATGCTTTCCGATAAAAGCTACAACTCATGCTATGAAAATCACAAGAGTATTTTGAATTGCAATAATAGAACGGAATATTAATTCCCTACGGTTTAACATCTACATGGTATATTAGTTTCATTATAGTTTTAAAAAATTTTACAAATATATATTTAAAGTTTGGTTTTTCTATAACGTTTTATAAAATTGCGTAATTGCGTATAACGTTTAATAAAAATGCAAATACTAATATTATAAATAAATTTTAAGTAAGTCAAATTTTCTTCTTTTGTTTACGAGGGGGAAAATTTAAAAGGGACCCGATACCCTGGGTGAGATTCTGTGTTGTGTGGAATTTTTTCCACACTAAAACCTTCTCGGTGTCCTTCCTACAAAACCTTTCATCTGCTATTGGGAATAAGGGAATAAAAGGAAAGGCATACCAAGTCTTGGCTCGGCGTTTGCATGGTAAGGACCGTGCTGCTGGTGGTAGCTGGCTGACTCGCTTTCAATATAGGTTCAGACCACTCTTCGTATAGATAGCTACGCGGCCCCAGCGGTAGGTCCGGCGCTGTGCGACAGTTTTCGATTATCCATTTTTGTTCTCGAACAGATGGTGACCTTTGAACAATAGAACGAAATTTATTTACGCTTTATTTTTTACGCTTAATTGTTGTGTTTTGCAAACGCACATACCTAACCTTGCAAAGTTGCAGATAAGTTTTTTGAATGTATTTTTACGGAATAAACAACTATGTAAGCACTTGTGGCTGTACAAATAGGCTGGTATTTATAAACATGCTTTTATTAGAATGATCTAATCCTTCTGACAATGTTTTGAGACCATGTTATTGTAAAGCTCTACTTGGCATCTGAGAAGAGTAAATTTAGGCCAGCTTCGATACATCTTTAATTATTTCAGCACAACGATTTCGTGTCTCTTAAGATTAGATCGTTTTAATGGCGTTTCACCAACAGAATGTAAAATCCAGTACCAAGTTGGTTGCCTTATAACATACACGGGTAAAATATATCGGATAAACATTCCTAGTCCCTTATTCCCACTCAATCCCGTAAATTATTAAATTTATCCGCACTCGGGTACAAAACCCAAACATTTTAATTCCATTTGTGTATATTCTACGTTATGGGTAAAATTGCCATAAATATATTATGAACAGAATATTCTCCTCAAACGTAACTTAAATCATATGGGAGATATCATAATTAATAGAACGAATCAGTGAGTGAAACACTTTGCCAGCGTCTCTATTTCCAGACATATAATTCTGTAATACAATCATAAAAAAACTAGTCGCCCATTTCAGTAATTGACGTATTATGTTGATATAAGCCACGGTCCACCAGAAAGTTAATTACCACTGAAATTGGCACACGATTCGACCGATCGCTAATTAATCCCACGCGGCTACCAACATTCGTTCAGATTTCTCCCATTGTTTCTGTTATTTAAGGGAATATTTTCCGCAACGCCACGTTCACGTGTACATCATATTAACAGCGATACAATAAAATCTAATTTACCAAACGAACGTTGATCAATTTGAATATGGAGTTCACTTTTTTAATTCATTTTTTTGAAATCATTGCCTCACAATAATATCGTTATTATCGTGCGCTTGCAATCTTTTTTCTACAGTATGCTTGTTTATAAAAAATGTATTAATGTTATGCTTTAATCGAATGATTTACCGTCAACCAAACTTTAATCCATTTGTCATAACTGGTTGTAAGACTTTAATAGCTATAATTTTTACAATTTAGATCTAGCGTAGAACATATTTAGCCTGCCAATCCGCATATGGTCAGCGTGGCAGGTTACCTTAACCCTCCTTACGTAGCAAGAAAACGCATTTCCAACTATGAAACGACAAACAGAACATATTGATACAATTACCTGATAATAGCTGTTAGATCATCCGCTTTGTAGACAACCTTCGTCTTGGGGTCGTAGAACCCGTCACCGGTGTCATAGTACCCGGGTGGCACCGGATGTGTGGGTTGTTCGGCCGTGAGGAAGGACCGTCCAGCCGGTTGCAAGCCCTTTTCGTATTCTATTGTAAACCTAGAAACAACCATTTTATGTATATATTTATGTTCGATTGAGATAATTGACTTTTGATTTATGAATCTTGTATCTATCTAAAGTAAATCAAGCTTCTTAGCTTTTATGTATGTATGTATATATTATATATGCATGTATGTATATGCAAAGGACGAGGAGCATCCTTGTATGCATGTGTTTCTGTGTGTGTGTCTCAAAGTACAATAAAGCAGCTATGATGTCCTGGATCAGTATAAACTAAGAATTTAGACTTGTTTGCTTTTAGAACTGAATGTATTTAGGATTTCAATGTAAACAAAGCTTTAGGTCAGTAAATAAACGATCCTATTAAAAAGTAAACATTTAATAAAAACAGGAGATTTTTTTAACTCATTTTATTGTTTGAGAAAATGTTTAAGCTTAGTTATTAATGTGAAGGATTTGCCGATTTTTTCCTAATTGCGAAGGTTTAAAAATATATCATTTACATTGTTAAGGTTGCCACTTATTTTTTATTTTCCTTACAAACATCACCTTTTTGATCGCCTTGTTGGTCAAGCGGTCGCAAGCGGACCCGCCGATTGAAAGGTCCTGGGTTTCATCCCTAGGTTGGGTAAAGTGGGTTTTTCTAACTTGAAATTCCCAGTAGTGGATTTGTGAACGCGGCAGTGTCAGTAGTACACTTCTCTGCCTACCTTTTGGGGGATTACAGGCTTGGTGTTACGTTTTTGTACGGCAGGAACAAGCTTTTGAATCAATACACAGTATGATTTACCTTACCTTCCTTACCCTACTTCTAAAATCTACCATGAGAAGAAACCCAAATGTACTTAAACAGTCACATTATAATACCATTTCTTTATTTATTAAAAACCCCTCATTCCCATAGGCTAAGTGGGATTAAAACGAATGAAATATACGAGTATGAACAATAAAAGTGTCGGAATACTAGAGAGTAATTCATGTCTGTCTATTTGTAACCGTGGACAAAGGATTTCTATGTTAGATCTAGGTATTTGCTTCAGACGGAAAAAAAACGACATTTACATCCCTAGTTACGCGTTTCAGAGATATTAATGGATCCCATTTAGCGGACTTATATTAATGTTATCAAGTAGGACCATTTACTCCTTAATTTATCTCTTTATTTCATTGTGATTTATTCATATATATGTATGTACAAACCTTACTAACGGTTGTACCTATTTCTTAGAAATTATTTATTCTAAAAATTATTAAATATTTTGTGTTAATGCTCTATAGATGCTGTAGTAGTTTATTTTATAAATCTAGTAAGTTTATTATCTAAATGTAGTAGTGACGCGGAGTCTAGATCTGTGCCCGGTGTCAGGAAATGGCTCACCACCGATTCCATGGTGGGAGTTAAACGTAAATGGTTAGACGTGGGAGTGTAATTCATTCTTTTACCTACCTCTTCGGGGATTACAGGCGTGATGTTACGTTTAATCTCGTAGATAGTTGCTGATGTTATTGTGATAGCATTGCCAGTTCTATTTTAGATTGTGTTCTCACTTGAGAATATTAAAGTGGCAAACAGGTCCAAAATAGACAGAAACTTAGATATACATTGTATATTCTGTTAAGTGAATCGAGTCTAGCTTCAAATTATGCAGATGCAAGCGAAGTTTGTGAAAGTTCAACATGAATAATTACACTATTCTATTTTGTATTGTCTTCCGTGAATTGATTTTAGTTTTTGTAGCACTATCATTAGTGCTTTTGTGTGCTTTAGATATGGTAAAGGAGAAGGCGGATTAGGAATTTTCTAAGGAAAGGTAACCCGTTTGGTACATCTCTATATGAACGGTTCTATAAACACAAATACCTTTTTTTTTTTTTCCATCCCTTTACAATTCCACTGTTGGAATACGGGTCTCCTCTCATATTGAGAGGGTTAATCCATAGAGAGAGGCCATAGTCTGCCACGCTGGCCAAGTGCGGGTTGGCAGACTCCACACACCTTAGAAAAAAATTTTTGTATTATAAATTCTAAGGTGTGCAGGTTTCCTCACGATGTTTTCCTTCACCGTTAGCAAGTGATATTTAAATTTAAAA
>DWMG01003545.1:0-11784 GCA_018244855.1 Elbella merops
GAGCTGAAGATCGAGCTCAGTGGCGTGCTATTGGAGAGGCCTATGTCCAGCAGTGGACGGGAGTAGGCTGATAATGACAATAATGATGAATTAGATAATTAACTACGTGGAAACTAACTGTTACTGAATGGTATATGAAATACATATACTCGTATTGCTGACTGTTACGTATCAAATCAGATGTGTTATAGGCTAATTTGTAATGAATAGCACTTTTGAAATTTTAATACAATTTTTTAATGGCACGTATATATTTTAGAATTTCATTTAGTGTCTCTCTGTGACTACTCTGTACTAATCTCAATAGGGTGATACATCACCTCTGTACGGTCTCGCAGTCGCGATAAATCAATCCACCCCAAATAGTTGCGAATAACAAATATTTTATCTAAACGCCATTGACCAACCCCAGCACCAATATTGCTAATGTCAAATGCATGATTTGTTGTGTGACTTCGGAAAATATAGGCATTGTATAAAAGTATTATATTTTTGTTACACTTTGACTTTCTTTGACTGGTAATATGTTGGTGCAAATAGTTGAATACTAATGTACCTACATTATAATTTGCAAATATCGTTCCATATTAAAGTAAGTGTCATTTCTATTCATTTTTTTAACTTGAGTGCCGTTTATGTTCTTATATAATTTGTTCGTCAATGGTAAATAAAATGTGTTTCACATTTCAAAACTTCAACGCTGCTAACTTCCGACATGAAAAGTTCGCTTTCATATCGCTTTCATTCTGATGATTTTATTTCCATTTTACAAAAGCTACCTAGAGCCGTTATATATATTTGCTACGTAGAGCCGGTACACGAAGTAATTCTTAGAGAAGTTGGATATAAATTCCTATTTAAGACTTTCATCTCACTGCTAGATTAATTGTCAACATTCACAAACATTTCTTGAATACTTTTGACCCGCTCCTGATATTGATTACTCTTTGGAAAATGTGTTTAACATACTAAAAGTGTTTGAAATTAATGTGATTTTATGACTGCTATTTTATTTTATTAATACGGTAGATTTTGTTTAGGTCTGTAACCTTAGGAAGGTTACAGACCTAAACAAAACAAAAAGACAGGCTTTTCTAGTCCCTTTCTGAAGTATAGTATCTACAATATAGTACGGTACAGTACAATAAGTATTGTATTATCATGTTACTGTCTTAGTGATATAATAATTAAAATGTAAAGAAAGTTATATAGCTAGGTAAAGCAAACAAAATGATTTTATAAAGTTTATTAAAATGCGGTCTAGAGGTTTACCCATTAAAACCCTGGCGGCCGCTCTACGTATATAAAGGCAATGTAAAAAAAGACATGGGCAATAATCGATTTTTTTATTTTTTATTTATTCATTAATATTACTAAACATTTGGATAATTTACAGTTTCCTCCCTTCTATATTCAATTACATTTTCTCTAAATAATTCTAATTCGTTATTGTTTTTAAATCACACGTAATAATGTATGTACATATGTATAATAATGAATATTACAATGTATATATAAGGAGACCCATTAAACTTGTGATATTTACTTATACATATAATGTAAATGCGCTTAGTTCTAAAGCATACTGTATTGAGTCCATTCAAGCTGCTAACAAAGCCTTAACCTATATGCAAATGTCAGAGCAATAATAGAGTAGGCACGAGTATATCAAACGTTTCATGACGCAAATACCGATTTATGTATCCGTATTCATCTTATGATCTCATATCTCTCAACAGGGATATCCCAAAACGATATAAATGTGAACGATAGAAATGAGTGGTAGACATGAATGATATAACGGATTTTACTGCATATCTGTGCAAGATACAAATGCCACAGATGATAATCAATTAAATTTAAATACATAAATTTAATTTAGTCAATTTAAATGAAGTTTGTAATTTATTATTTAAAACTAATATCATAAAATATGTATATCAATTATTTAAGTACCGGGCTTATACATTTTGTTTTCTCACTAAACATATACGATGTGAGAGAAAAGTCCTATAGGACGCAATACAAAAAAGGATGATATACTTTTTATATACGTAAATACAATGTTCATAACATCAGTTATCATTTATAAGGGAGTTACTCCCAGGAATTTGATTTAATAGGCCGTTACTGTAGTATATAAGGCATGTTTTAAAATACCTGAAGCTATGATACGGCGACAACTATATCCTATAGACACATGCTGAAAGCAGGTTTGTTTGGCTGGTTCCACTTAGTACGGTTCAGTGCAGTGTAAACTATGCTTCCGGCAGGTTTACTACTGAGAACACAAAGCCCGTATGTACTTTACACATATGGTCTACACACACACATATTTTGTATTCACATTTGCGTTACATTGTTCTACATAAAAAAATAGTCAATGATGCTTGAACTTTTTATTCTTTATCGTTCCATGTTCAAATATTTTGACACAATATGTAACAGATAAAAAACCCCACACAATTAATAATAGACAGGAATTGCCAAAATTTTTCAAATAAAAAATTACACTCGCAAAAATTCGAACGGAAAACTTTTTTCATTACGCTTGTTTCCGTTTGCGAATTCACCATACGAAATAAAAATTGAAATTGTTTTAAAACGTATGTATGTAACAGGTTCGGAGTCCATTCGGAAATACTTTCCACTCGTCCGCTGAGCGAGTATGAAATCAGTGCAGTACAGTGAAAGATACTGCAAATGGAATAGCGATCGAGTCCGTCGCGTTCCCGTAACTGCCCCGTGCGAGCTCCGTTGTTGCTATGTTAAACGTACACCGCGTCTGCCAAGCGGTAAAGCCTTTTTGCTATGAAATATTATTTTTCAGTCTTCTCTTCATTAAAATGTTCAAAATTACATTTATAAAATTTTCTTGCTTTTAATTTCAACTGGCAAACATCCATTACGTAGTTCTTTACTGGTACACACTTGGTAACAAATGTGTTCAATAATGTGTTGATCCATTCCGAACTCAAATGGACAGAGTATCGATGTGCAATTATCTTTATTTATCTCTTTACTCTTCGTTACATCTTTCATACAAAGTATTCTGCAACACTTCTTCAGCGAAATAGAAAGACGATAGACAAATAGGGATGTTTCGGTTTTAATAACGTTAAAATAACACGCCTTTATTTCAAATTGACAAATGAATATTACAACTGTATTTAGATTTCAAATATATTTGTATATTATAATGTTTGCTATAGATGATATTTCTTTTTTAATTAAAATCATTATCTACTTTAGTATGCGTTTATCTCAATGTCATTCACTCGGACTCTCAGTAAAATAGTTATAGTCGTTCAGCACTCAGGCGCTGTGCAATGGCTTGAAACGCTTCCATCGGGAGCCAATAATAAATTTATTCCATGTACTGGAGATTTTAAAGATACCTGCAGCTTTTTCATTTGCATATATCAGAGAACGGTGTATGTTGGACGTGTTGGCCCGACTATAAAATTAATACACTTATTATTTAAACGAGTGTTTATTTTTTAAATGCAAAAATAGGCTCGCTTTTGGCTGGAACCTCACCTGATGGAAAGCGAGATGTAGCCTAGGATGTAGCGCGTTTCCCTAGAAAGCGCTTATTCACTCTTATTTTGAATAATTCCAGGTTATACGATTCGGGAATGATAGACGCCGGCAGGGAGTTCCTCTTTGGCAGTTTGTAGCAGAAGCGACTTAGCGAATCCCTTTGTCGTGCTTGCATGAGTGTCTACGAGATGCGGATGGTAGCCTGCGGTACGTCTAGACGTCCAATGGTGAAAGGGGGCAGGTGGCACTAAACTGTGGAGCTCATGTGAACACTCCCCAAAGTGTAAAAAGGAACCTTGCCTTTTAAATTGCTTGCATGAGATTTGTCCTCTTTCTATGATTCGTTTATAGAAGAATCATCTGTACCTTTATTTACATGTGAATTCAAACATATTTACCGAGGCAATTGTGTTTATTTATTTATGAATCAATAACTAGAAAATAACGACTCGCCTTTTAGATTAACGTTAAGTTGAGCAGTCCTGGAGATAGTAATATATAACCTTCAAAAAGTATTACTATTTATAGCGGATGTTAATTAATTGTACTCGTATCTTCATCATCATTAGCCTATTTCAGTCCACTGTTGGACATAGGCCGATGTACTCATACATATATACACATATATTGTGGGAAAACTGAAATGATAAAGTTGTAACTGAAATAAGTTGAAATTGTTTTATTTAAAAAATGAATGCTTAAAGATTTGTAGTTACGAAGCTATAAAAATAGGGTAAAACACGTAACAGCACGCCTGTAAATCCCGAAGGGGTAGGCAGAGGAGTGTGTGCACCTCTACGCTTCACCAGTTACATTTAAGTCCCACAATGGAATAGGTGGTGAGCCTATTGCCATACACCGGGCACACATCCAGACTTCGAGTCACTACTACAAATTCTAAATTGGAAAAATCCAGTAGTACGCGACCCGAGATTGGAACCCAGGACCTCCCGATCGGCAATCGCGCTTGCAACCACTCGAACAACGAGGCAGTGAAAGAGTTAATACAATTGTACTCTTCAATTATCACCATTTCCTGTTAAATATGGCAGAATGAAAGACATAGGTGCGTAGAGCAAACCTCAAAATTAACTTTGCAAAAGTAACAATGCCGGATCCAATGAAATTCTAATAGAACTGGAAACATAATCCGGAAGGTCAGTCCGACACGACCGCAACGGATCCGAAGCCGCTCGTAATTATCCAAATTTAAACACCACCATTGTTTACAAATAGAGCCTAATTTGCAATGAAATAAACAGCAGGAACTCTGTTTCTCTACATTTTAATTAATTCCAATAAATGTTGTAGAACCAAACCTGGTAATGGTTTTTAAAAGTTTCATGAGCAAATTTATACATCGTTGCTCTCTGTATCCGATAAAAGGGATCTGGCGTTTTAGTACAGTAATAAGATTTAACACTTGGCTCATATTTTTCGTAACAATATATAATAATTTCTGAGAAATAGTCGACGTCGCTTAAAAAAGAAACCCCTAAAAATAGGATTTAATTTAAACGAAAGTAAAAAAAATTCAAATAATTTATATTGAATTATTTCCTATTATTGACTATTAGGCATTTCATTTTATAAACTCACTCGTGTATATAATATAAAAAAAATTGTTCGCAAAAATATATTAAATCAATGTTACATTATTCTGTTATTTCATTATTTTTTATTTTATTTATTAGACTGACTCGTTGTTACAATGTTCAGTGAAATTTATTACTTTGACGGGAGGCCAGAATTCGATTCTCACGCAGAACAAATGTCTGTGGGATGAGCAGAACAATTTGAACCGGTTTTTTACAATGAACCGTATATAAAATATAAGTATATACAAAGGTACATACATAGTTTATAAATTCTCTAGTTACCATGGCACGAGCTCTGCCTAGTTTGGGATCAAATAGCCGTTAGTGAAGAGGTTCCAAGACATGTATTTACTTAAATTTGCAAAGATAATTAATATTTGCTTTTTATTTTAAATTATATTACTGTAAAAAATACAATAAGTCCTTAAGTAGTCAATAAAGGCTTAAAAATATTAGCATAACCCTCCTTATTAAAGTACATACTATTAAATATTATTATATTAATTTTCTATTCCATAAATCAGTTTTCTAGACGCGGCTTAACATGTTTTCGTCAACATACTCCAACCGCTTTTTAAAAAAGATCCCTAATACAATGATGGAGCAGGTACCTTCCGTTTCAGCAAGTATTCGCAACAAACTCAAAATATATACAAAAAGTGATTTCCGAAGATCATAATCTTAGCAAATAATATTAAAGAAACGAAACAAAGTATTCCACATGTAAAATGGAAAACAATTTATTTCCTCTTCTTGCCCGTTCCATTCCATCCTCGAAAGCATCAAGATAGTACAATATCAATCTGGTATTATCTTTCGCGGTTGCTCAACTGTACAAATATGATGTACTGATTGTATTTCAGGAAATGTAGTATTTCCAACAAATACCGTTTCTGTATGTCTCTAAAACATAACAAGTTTATGAATAATCCATATACGCGGTAAATGAACTTGGGTAAGTCGGAGCACGAACGTACTACATTTATCCATGTCCTGGATAACGAACTCCTTGTATCTCGGATGTAGGTGCACCCATTTGTAGGTAATTGTACACACAGTTTGTTATGTTAATCTGGTATTTTGTCATAACAGTAGAAGCTACCGAGTTTTACCTAAAATACTTATTCGTATAATATGGAAGGAACACGTCAGATCTGTAAAGATAGGCATATGTGGCACTTACCACTCTCTGCCTACTTCGTAAGGAACCTGGCGTGAAGAAACAAAAAAAGTCATGCCGATTAACATCACTGTTTGTTAACCCAAAGAAATCCGTTGCTGGACATAGGTCTGACCAAAATATGGCCCGAATTTAGTCTTCTCGTTTTAGACTCTACGTTAATACGTGTCCAATAGCATATGCAAATGTGCTTAGCCTCATAGTCCTCAATTAGGGTGTGCCATTTACGCATAGATTTACTACAAAGTCCCAAAATATAAATCGCCGCACATAATAATAGTGGCTGAAGCGATTATAGCATGTAATCCTTAACAATATATTCCTGACCCACATAACAGTCTGCCATAAACATTATTATTCTGTATATTCTCAGCAAGAAACAACTTTAATCAACTCAATTCAATTTTTTATCATCGTTGGTCAGACCAAATAAGAGAAGCACTTGGGACACCGCTCCATGATGCTTTGAACATTGTAAAAAATGCCAGACAGCTGGAACATCATAAAGAAGTGTCTTACTTATAGGAGCCATAATTTCCAATCGCGAGAGAGCGAAAACTGAAGAAATAGGTAAAGGTATATTTTATATTACCGAAAAAGCCCTGACAAGATATTAATAGAATAATACAAAACTGTTGTCAGTGTATTTATGTCAGAAATAAACGTAATACTTTTCATTGTTGATTCCACATAGTGAGTTCGTTTTGAAAAAAAATTCAAAGATCATCACAAACGAAACTGTAGAAATTGTAGAAATGCTGTGTGTGTGTATGTGTGTGTGTGTGCATGTTCGTGCGAGTGTGTGTGCATGTGTGTGTGTGTACCTTATATCGTCAAAATATATTACCAGATATAGCAAGGTACACCAAGACATTACTGCGCAACCGCCGTAGCCACCGTCTGTAATACGAGTAGTTTGCTACTCTTAAATAGTATACTCCCAAGATTCACCCAGACATGGTATACGTTTCATCATGGAATAGGGGAGGAGATCGTACCAAACTAATACATATTATAGTAAAGAATGTTCATACTCGTATGTACGAGTACGATACTATGTCCTAGTTCATCACGACCTGAAGGTCTGGAAATAATTAATAATTCCGAATATTTAATAATTCCGTGCAGGTATATTTCAAAACGCGATACGCAAATGATGTTACACAAAACATGTTGCATTCTGAGCACGATTTCACTACATCGGTCCTATTCCGCGTGTAAAAATTAAACAGAACCTAGACAGTATCGTTGCGCAGATTATATCTCACCTTCGCAAAAGGCTTGTTGGGTTTTTGGTGACAAATAACGACGCTATACCATTTTAACACCCTTTTCGCCATTTGGTGATTATACGAGTATATAAACGATGAATCTATTTTTAGCCTATATTTACGTCAAATCAAATCAATTACAAAAACAGTATCCAAAATCCTAAAGCGTCACACGTATCCCAGTACCGCATTTATTGGAGCTCATATCACATTCAAGAGACTTCGGCCTCGATTGGTCGGAATGCCAAATGAAATGACTGGCTTGAGTGACAGCGGTGTGAGTTACGGGTGGACCTGCACTTTTCCAGCGTACCTTATGGGCTCGCCTTTTGACGTCAATAATAAATGCACGTCCGCGCTCCAGCATCCGCAAATTAATGGAATTTATCACTCGTTTCCAACCTTCGACTTTCAGCCTGTTTTAAATTCTATCGGTTTACCCAAGCTAAGTAAAAATAGGTTCATGAAAATTGCTCTTAACAAATTTAACAGATATTCTGAAAAGTATAACATCGCCCCAGTATTTCTTGTAGGCACAGGAGTGTAGTACACTCCTGTGCCATTATAACCCATTATCATTCCACTGTTTGAATATGGGTTTCCTCTCGTATCGAGAGGGTTAAGGCATAGTATATGACGCTGACCAGGTGCGGGTTGGCAGACTTCACACACCTTAGAAAACATATATTTTGTTATATATAGTAAGCTCCAATATCAATACTAATTTTTAGTTTTAAAAGTGAAGTGTGTAACGTAATTAAACTTAAGTTTAATCATGCGGATAAACTTGGCGATAATTATAGGATATGTTTATAAAAAGTCTGCCCCAGTTCACGGGTTTTAACGAAACAAGACCGAATCGCGTTACACTCAAAACAGGATAGGTTGGCCTCGCCTTCAATAATATATAGGCTTACATCCCCCGCAATGGGATGCATAATTGTTCTGTTTGTTGGGTATCTGGTTGAGGAGGGTCGCTGGCTACTGTTCGTCTTAATTTATTTATCTCCGGGTTGTATAGACGCCATGCACGGATCCTCTGTAAGTGACACCTGATTAAGGCCCCGCTAACATCCTCCCATTTATTTTTATACGTTTCACATTCATCACTGCATATGTCTCTTGATAGAATTTCGCGCCTGAAAACGTGTAATGAAAACCCCAAAATTAATGCTCTAATAATAATAACGAATATCTCCGCTATAGAACTGAAATAATTTTGTCTGCCTTTTATTATGTGCCAAGTACAAATACTCGTGGCCAGTATTATGATCACCTGTTATTCTTGAGAATTATATAAAGTTTATTTAACCTTAAATTTTTTACTTAATAATATTCTGTTAAGTATTAAATAAAGTGAAGTATTAAGTAAAGAATGTAAGATAAGTGACATGCTGGAAACCACTCTATTAAGAATACGATCATAACAATATTACTCCACTACTTTTAAAATCAATTTGACATTGTAAGTGAACTGTAAACATAAGCTCCATTTTTACTTCAACTATTATTTTAAAGTCCATTAAAGTACAATATCAGGAAGCTCTCAGTAAATTAAAATACGTGAAAATAATTTATATAGAGAACTCATCCTCATCGTCATCGTTATCAGCCTATCTCAGTCCGCTGCTGGACACAGGCCTCCCCCAATGAGCGCCATCGCGCCCTGTCCTCGGCTTGTCGCATCCGAAGAATAATTAAATTGTGGGTTTTTAAAATCCTTTTTAATTTGAGGTACAGATTTTGAAGCTTAAATTGTAATTTCATCATCGGCCCTTTTATCGCTTCACCCTTGAACACTGGTCTCCTCTCAGCAAGCAACAAAGCAAAAGATACAAGTTATCCTGCAAGATTATTGTTAACGTAAATGTATTCGAAAATTTTTAATACGAAATATAATATATTGCAAGAGTTTAATCATTTATCTTTGTAATATTATTATTATATCGTCACACCAGGTCCGTTATGGAGAAGACACAGAGCACCGAATGCCAAATATGTCCTTACATACTTGACGTGTTTCTACGTACATTTACAACTCACTACATACCGTTTCAACAACTTTTGATTTTCTCATCAGAGGCTATAACTACGTATTACACATGTAATACAATATAATTACAGATATAGGTACTACAATTTGACTGCCTTGTTGGTCGAATTGTTGCAAGCGCGACTGCCGATCGGGTGATCCTGGGTTAAAAATCCCGGGTTGGGTGCTATTTGATTTTTCTAATTTATAATTTCTAGTAGTGACTCACAGTAGGCTCACCACCTATTCCATGGGACGTAGACGTAATTGGGGAAACGGGAGAGTGTACCACACTTCTCTTCCTACCCCTTCAGAGATTATCGGCGTGATGTTACGTTATACTATAATTATGAGATAAAAGTTAATTTCTCGATTAAATTGTAGATTTTTAATAGTGTAATTGTTGTTATTAAACAGTTAAAATAACTATTTGTTGAGAATTAAAATAAGCTGTTCGGGCTGTCAATCATTAAATAAGCCCTCTCAACTTGTTCGACGGCTGCTCTCATTTTACACTGAAAGTGGTCTAAAACATCTTTAGTTAAGATGTAACTACTTCCCTGACTCAGAGTAGTTTTCATTTAAATACAAAATTCTGTCTTTTCACGGCGTTTATTAGAATATTAAAGCCTATGAGAATAGTTTAATAAAAAATGCGATACTTCAACAACAGTGCTACATAAAATGTGTTAAATAAACGTTACCGCATGTTTCTAGAGCGTAGAACATTTTGAGTTTATTCAAAATTGGTCCTAGATTGTGCTGTTCTAAATTGAACAGATTGTTTGAAGTTTATATTAAATGTGTTGTTGGGAATATTCTTAGTTAGATCCTAATTGACAATTTAAGTTATAATTAAATTAATCATTATTAAAAAAGTAGGTACCTACCTCATCTGTTACTTTTTATAACAAAAACAAATTGTTTTGAATTGTTTCAGATGTATAGGTTTGTACCTATACATTCCGGTTTTCGGCCTAAAAATCCTTCAGTAACTTTAGTTAGTTGACAAATCCAGTCTGAGGTGTTGCTTTTTAATCCGATTTTAGTTCTGCACCATGAATACATCAACGTTCCGAGTGTATCTACATAACATTGTACATGAAACTGGCTGCTGTGTTTGAAAATTTAGAAGTGATTTTTAGTAGTAGTATTTCGTCAATCTCTACATAATATATAGAACCTGCTTTGATGCTACCAATCTGCTAACAACATCAATATCATCCCTAAAATGGACACCCTTGTTCAACAGCGATACAATAAAACAAATAATAATAGATAATTGTAAAGTCCAATACAATTTAACCGTACATGAAAACAATGATATTTTATATTCAATCCTATTTTAAATGATATATGAACAAGGACCAATGAACTGGCCAGTATATAAATCAGTGGTATATATCCAGGACTAGCAAAATAGTAACAATTTCATAAGATTTTGTCTAGAAAATCGGCACAGAGAAAGAACAGTCACATGTGAATGTGACTGAAGAAATATTGCAATATCATTTAGTCTCCGAAGAGGCGAAGTTTTTCCCACGGCACAGATGCATGACGACTATACGATAAACGACTAGACGCCGCAAGAGAAATGGCACTTTGATTTTCTCGCATTTTATTCACTACCTACCTAGGCGCTAGATTTTATTTTGACTTATATTTGTAGGGATGCACGTTACCTATACTAGAGTTTTAAACATGTGCGTTAAATGTAGACGTGATGCTATGTTATGAAATGTGTGACTTCATTGTGTGCGTAAATGTAAGCGTGTTCATACCTTATGTATTTATAATTAAAAGAAATTATCACACTCTTGTTTAAAATTATTGTGCACGGCTAAATGTGATATTTGGCATAGTTAAAGCTTATATACAACAGGAATGCAGACATCTACAGCTTTTATGTACCACGTGTTACAAATATATTACATTACATCGAATAATACATTTTTTACGTTACATACTGTTAATGACAGACTCAAACTTAAATGTGGTCAAGCACAGAATAAACATTTATAGAGATGTACTCTTTGACTTAAGAACATTAATATCGATTAATCTGAAAATTGAACAAATAACGGACGAATTTTGATAACTTCTAGAACGATAGCAATTATATTTTAGCTATTCACATGTTTGCTAATAATTCTATTTGTA
>DWMG01003546.1:0-11781 GCA_018244855.1 Elbella merops
TTACTTATATATGATAATCACCAAGTATATTAAAACAAATTAATGCACCAAACCTATTAAAATTAAATTCGAAATATCATTTCTACAGAATATTCTACCTACACAGTTACAAAATGTAGCTTTCATTAACCGCAAGTGAAAAAGAGTACACGCTAAAAAATATTTGTGACAAAAAAAATTCAACCGCACTCCAAGTATGGGGAGAAAAGAATTGGGTTGCACTGCACTCGGCTGAATGAAGTGAAGTGTAAAGATACGATGTTCCTTCGTAGCGGCAAGTAGGTTGTAATACGAGGTAAAATATAGCGACCGTATATTCACAACCTGAAACGAAGGATGCAACAAAACTGTTGACTGAAGCACGCTTTTCGCCGAGAAATATTGTACTTAGAAGGTTGACATTTTGTTGCATTTGCTTATTCAATCCTGCTTTCTACGCTTGTATAATCTTACATTTAAGTGAAACTTAACATATTTATATTTAATCATAAACTTATGTAAGTGTAACATGAAGTAATTAACAAATTTACTATGTGCTTTGAGGACTAAGACAGACTTGATGATGATCAGGATTATAATGATGATGATGGTGGTGATGGTGACAATTATGATGACCACAATGGAATTCAGAATTGTCTTTTAACACCACTTGTTCATATAATCCACATTAACATTGTTAAGAAATATACTATAATTTACGAAAATATCATTTGCATACTAGGATATAAGTACCGATATCACCAGCAGCAGTATATCTCCGTAACTCCTAAGAACATTAGTGTTACAACTACACCAGCAGAACAACGGGCGCCATTTGTTCGTCTAGCAGATGTTTAGTCGACGCTGCGTTTTCAATTATGTTAATTGATGAGCGCGGGTACGAGTCCATTTCTCGACACGAGTCACCGCCACATTCCGACTACCTAATACTTTATTCATTCTACGTGCGCTCGATGTGAGCGAACTAATAAAAAACAAAAGTGCAACGTGTAAGTCGATACACAAACATGCAAAAATGCAAAGCTCCCACTTGTCTTTCAACTTGCATAGAATTATTTAGTAGGCTCCCGAACCTTTTGTGTGTTTTAGTTCTTCTAGTCTTTCGTTTTGTTGCGTTTAATTCTTCGGTTTGGTCTTTGCTTTTCATCAATTCTGTTCTCTGTTTTACTGGCTTTTTTCACTAACGGCATTTGTAAATGTAAATGTCATTAAAAACTAATCAAACAATCAATTCAATGATTGCCACCGACATGTGTATTATTACTATTATATTATTAAGATAATCCATGGTGGGACGTGAACGTAACTGGTGAAATGTGGAAGGGTACTATATTGCTCTGCCTACTCTGATTACAAGCGTGATGGTACGTGAATTATTTATTATAAAGTAAATAATTGATAATAATAAAACACTTTAAAAAGAAGTAGGAAAATTATAACACTTATGTTTAGATATACCCGTATTATATGTATATTTTTATATCAGTATAATTATTGAAAGGAATTTACTTGTTACCAACATAATAAACATTTACGCAAACGCATCTCAATAAGAAAACGTATGTATGTAATAGAATGAAAATGTGTAAATAATTACACACCGTACATAACTGTGATTACGATATAATTTAGACAAGAACGTCTCAATTTACCCAAGTTGTTGGAGCCGGCGTAAAAAGCTTTACTTATTGCTCATGTGACCATAAATCACGTTCGTGGACGGACAGCTAGTTTTGAAAAAACACGACTTAATAACCTGGCCATTAACCAACAACAGCATAAGCAATGCGAAGAGATATTCTCTGCGACCTCCAACACATGCCCAGCTTGAAGATTAAAGGAAAAACGCAGTTTGGAGAGGCATATGTCCAACAGTTGACCAGCCGTGAAACAGCTTAGTTATACAAAAATAGTTAGTTATAAAAAAATATTGTACATGAGTCCTTAAAGCTCCCGTGCGATTTAAAAAATAACGAATATATGTTCTAACTTTACGACCACCGAACCAAACTTAAACTAAGTTTGCTATTGATCAACACAATTTACCAGTTTAAAGTACGTGCTTAGCAGTTTGTACGGGGATTAAATAATGAACGGACACGGTTGTTCACAGGTATTTTACTACTACTACTAAAATTCTTCTTCCCTATTCAATGTTTTTATGCCAGCATACATCGAACAAATGCTAACTACGTTATATGGTCTTGATGAAAGGGAGTCTATGTTGCTATTTCGTTTAAGAAAAAACCATCCCATAGTACCTATATTAACTGACATTTGTAGCTACTGAATATTATTCCAAAAACGTAATAAATGAGGTATACAATATTTACTTCTATATATCATATGTGTAGTGTAAAATTTACACAAAAATTATTTTGATCTTGACTAATGAGCATTTTTGTAAGAAAACTATATTTTATTCCAACATACAATAATGAAAATTCCGGCGATATCGCCGAGCTAGGCCACCCTACGCGTAGGCTTCATCGTACTGTTAATTAACTTTACGCAGCATGTTTGTGCAGTAAAGCCTTACCGCCACTCAGGATTGCTTGATGCTCTTTTAATAGGGACGCGGTCCGCGCCGCACTACTTACTTCTACTCGTAACATGGAATCTTTATTTATAAATACATACTTTAAGACGCATAACATAACCTTATGCTAGTATTAGGAATAATATGGCTTACACGTAAACATAATTCGTGTGAGTAGATTATTTAATTTAGTACGGCTGTGGAATTACTTTTAAATAGCGTTTTATTTCTCTTTCTTTTTGTAATGTAATTTTCCCAACCACAGAATTGTTGAGTCGGTAAAAACGGTTACTAATTAAAATTTCGTAATTTTAAAAAGTAATTACAGAAATAAAAGATTAAATATCGACATTATTTTAATTAGTAAAACAATTACGGAGTGTTGTGTTCAGGCACAGGGAACGCGAGCAACGACATCTGTAATATACAGTAAAAAATCTGATATTATCTTGTTGGAATAAATACGAGTAAGAAGTTTCGCTGGCAAACACAGGAAGAAAAATGTGTCAGCTTAATCTATTTACGTATATACGAGTATATGCGTAAGGTAGATGGATGCTGGATGCGACAAGCCGAGGACAGGGCGCGATGGCGCTCATTGGGGAGGCCTATGTCCAGCAGTGGACTGAGATGGGTTGATGATGATGATATGACACACCATATCAGACAGACACATCTTATTGGCCACACTAATATCTATTATAATGTAAATGAACACACGACAACTGTACAAACAGTTAGACTCAAATAATAAACACAAATCGGTCATTAACATACCCAATAGACTAAGAATCTTACCTGTAATCCTTTAGGTGACATAATTAGTAATAAACTGATTTATTATGATTATGTGTAGATAATAGATAGATAGACTAGATAGACTTAGATAGAATAGACAGACTTTAAAACAAATACCTTCTTGTACTTTTGTCTTACCGATTTCTAAATATTTCTGATGAAGCGTATCGTACTCATCCCAGACGATGCTCTTGTATCTGTTGCGTTCTCTCGAGATTGGCAGAACGGACTCCTGGCGCTGCACCTCGTTGGGGTTCCTGGTGGACCAGTTTTAGGTTATCGTATATAACTTAACGTCGAAAATTTACTATGGATAAGACTGTTTCAAATTTACACTCAAAGCAAATCAAAATTATAATCAATACAAAATTATATTATTGTTTCATAATTAGGTTACAAATGAAAACATCAAATATTAATTCTGTTATTTTAAATGTCGAAGAACTTTTACTCTAAACCATAACAAAAAGCAAAATTGTTATTTCGTTAATGGTTTAAAAGTGACAAGAGACAACAAAAAGTTACTCATTATAGCAAAATTGATTTCAGGAAACCCAAACAGAGGCAACAATTGTAATTATCATTACAAACTCCCACTAATTTATTAATAACGTAAGGAAGGGGAACAACACAGGAAACTGTCGACTAAATTAGGAGAGGCAATTGCGAATTAATCTCTTTATTATCCCAGCGAGGGTCTCAGGGTGATATTATGTATGCATGTTTGTGGCTGTGTTTGTGACAATAAGGATGTTAAAGCGGGAAGTGGTCCATTGTTTACCGTAGCATCTCCGGTCACAACCAACCCGGTCGTTATATTCTGATCTTGTGTGGGGTCATTAAATTGGTTAATTAATTGCTTAATGATGTTAAAATTATTGCTGTCCCGAAAAAAATTGTAGGCGAATGAAGTAATACAAGCCCAATCGATGACTACATAACGCCGGAAGGTTACCGTTGAATTACTTTTAGGAATCGTTTTAGTAGGCTTTTCTAAGAAAGAGTATGTCAGGTAAATTGTTTTTGACTGTTTCATATTTGTGTCTTGTAGAAATGTCGGTTTTATTTTTAATTGGTTTTTTGAAAAATATGAATTTTAGAGTTTAAGTAACAGTATTATGTTTAGTAAAGCTTATAATACAGTGAAATACTCAATTTTTTGTTGTAAAATCCAATTCACATTTAAAAACAAATGAACTAGTTTGTTGATCTGTAATGTCAATGAGATTTTGATGTCTGTTCCTGACGTCTGACTTGTCACATAGAATTCTCCGAAAGAACTGACAAGGGAAAGGGTTTTTCCTAAATAAATATCGTTGAAAAGGGAAACAATGACATCAGTCGAGAACACACCGGATTAGCACAATTTAAATCTAAATATACAACAGTTGAACAATGCTGTTGAAAATTTAACGGGTAACAAAGTAACGGCTAAAACTTTTAGCTTTTTACGTTAAATGGATTTAAATGTTTTGTGTCAAAACATTAAACGCGACAGCTGCGTTAGGTACTCGGAGCTGCTGCATATGAGAGTGCTCAGTAAATGTTGGTATAATATTTGAATCGGCAAAACGGTTTTCTATATTGTTTTAGCCTTTTGTTATCCGTTGCTTACATAAAATACAAAACTGGAAATGGTTTTACTAAAGAGTTTTTTAATTGAACCGTTGGTTTATTCGAGTTTTTCATACGTTTAAATAAGTAATCGTTCTTCAGTTGATGTTTTGGATTCTTCGAGTTTTTCAGTCGATGATCAGTTGATGGTATTGGTATGATATAATCAAGATAATTGTAACAAAGCTAATATATATGTTTTTCCTTAATCAGTAAGTGCCATTTGCTTGTAGTTGTAATATGTATATGTATATACTCGTAAATAAAATATGATGGTATGGATTTCACTTGTCTTTTACGTCTTCTTTTTAGATATTAAAACCTTAATCATAAAAATTATGAAGATATCTCCATTCAATATGAAGTTATAAAAGTTTAAAGAAACAACTTAAAAATAAACAACTTTATAATCTCCAACCCGCATGCCCAGCGTGGAGATTACGGGCATAAACCACCTTTTGGGGGAGGCCTATGTCCAGCAGTGGACAGAGATAGGCTGATGATGATGATGATGAAAGAAACAACGGTATTTATAAGAACTATATGTTCAATGACGGTCAACTATACATCGCTTGCTGTCGCTTTTCTGATATACCTACATAGATATTTTGTATGTGTCAGCTACAAACAGAGTAACGTATAATATGGTTTACAAATAAATTTGGCAAGCAAACTATATTTTTACTTCCAAATTTTTGATTATTTTCATTAGCACATAAAATATATTGCTAGTAATTGCTTATTATTTGCAAACCAAGGTGCAGGTATCAGCTAGTTCATTATAACAATCAGTGCAAAGACCGGCTTACGAGCTTATATATGCGAATGCCTATCAAAATAACCACATTAAAGGAGTCGTTGAAAATGAAGAGAACATTTGTATGTAATAGCTGAACTAAATATAAGCGTAGTTAACGGGACAGAGAAGCGCGTTGAGGTGAGCGCAGGCGGTGTAAAACATAACTTGTAGTTTAATTAATTCATTAGTGGTTCATTGATCTGTGATTGAGATAATTGTTTTAATGGTTCTCTCACACAAAGACGAACACAGAAGAATACTCGCATCAAGTGACAAGCTCGTAAGATGTAAACGTACGTAGTCAATAATCGCAAGTAGACATGTGTTATATGTTATAAATTGACAAAAGGTAGTTTAAATTCAAGTTTAGTAATTCATTAGGATGCATGCTACATTTTTAGGTATTGCATGCATATTTCACGTAAATGTAATACGTAACCTTATAGCTTCTTATCCCCAAAGGGGTAAGCGGGGGGTATAGCACACAGTTCACCAGTTGCGTTAACGGTCCGCTACCGTATAGGTGGTTAGCCTATTGTCATACACTGGGCTGAGATTCAGACACCGAGCCAAGACTAGAAATTTGTTTTAGAAAATCTAAGTTTGAAAAGTCCAATGTTACCCGTCTCGGAAAGGGAACTGAAGACCTTTCGATCAGCAGTCGTGCTTGCGACCACTCGACCAACGACACACATAAACCAATTATCGAAGGGAATTAACCCGAGTTCTATCATTACTTTTGATAATTATCGTCGTGTTGGACGACGACATTATGAATTTACCAAATGAACGAATATAACGAATTAATTGTTCTATATTTGAACGTTCCAACAAATATTCAACATGACATTAAAGATTGTGCCATAATATCGAAATAAAGCTCAATTAATATTGAATGTTCATTTTCCAAACACGCACACTAAACAATCAATTAACGTAATTACAAATAAACCGAATTTTATAAAATGTGGTCGGCAATATTTTAAAATGTTCGCGGGTAGTTTGACATGGCGGTTACACGTGACGTGAGTGCTTTTGTATGCGGCTATTAGCAAATTTAATATTCTCTGTTTCCTGTCATAACACATTTTTAATACACTCTCGGCCAACGTTGTTCAGGCCACTTTGATAACGCGCAAAACATTTTCGGGCATCGTTAATGGACTCGTACGTTGTTTCATTTTACGAAATTTATTATCATTAACATTTTTTTATGTTAAGTGAAATGTTAATTTTATTATTTCTAATAAGACGAACTTATGCTAGACAAAGAGATGTAGGTATACACATGTATATTAAATTTTTACAGTACAAGGCGATTTAAATTATTATTTAAAAAAAAATCCGATTTAGTAAAACATCTAATTAATTTTTATTACGAATACAGTTTCTAATGTAATTTTAAATAAACTTCAGTTCCACTTATAATTCCCTTCTCATATAAGATATTAAATAGCCCTTATTCCACGGAAATAAATATTTCGGGATTTGATGGTCCGTACTACAATTATTTAATATTTTTTTTTACTATTTAGATTTTATTATTTATCATCTGCTTTATAATAAGGTACTCGTAGTCAAAGTTTATGTCAGATTTTGTATTTATTTTTAGGCAGCTGGCTCATAATTATTCAAAATTGTCACTAGCCTGAATGTATTATACATATCTAACCTCCAGATCATAATAGCGTGACAAACTGAACTCAATTTCAGAGGTTACATGGTTTTCGATTAACAGCACTTATCGTAACAAATGTATTAACAAAAAATATTATTTTTCCTCACGCGTTATACCGAACAACTATTACCACTAATTTACTATAAATTCATTTCAGTAATCGGTCCATATCTTCGTCGTTCTCATATTTGAAGGCTCTTGCGAATGCTCGAAATGTTATGTATTGTATATGTATAAAAATACTTATAGATTTAAAAATGAAATAGGTACGCGTTTTGTTAGTAAAGACATAATACTAATCAAAAACCAATATTAAGTGGTTTATATAAATAAGAGTGCCAGTTACTGATTTTTTTCCCAATTCAATGTTTTTGTACTAACATCAACTCTTCGTTTCCATGCCGAAAATTACTTTCATCTTCTGAGAAGACGCGCTTAAACAAGCATGACTTTATTGCTTACACATGTTTGGGATTCGTTGAAATCTTACTTTCTCAATTACCTAAATTATTATACGAAATAATTTTCCCCAACAAGTTTACTTAACTTCCAAACCGAGCAAACCGTATCGCATAAAAAAGAGTACCTATTAATTAAATGTATTAAAGTTAATTAATAATTGACTCATATGATAACCCGCAATTGCATAAAGTAATTGCAGCATCTCGGCTTTTAACTGATTACTGATTTATTTAAACATAAAATACACATTTAATAAATTGGTTATCGCTCATTTAAATATAACGTTTAATGATGAAATATATTTATTGACTCTATTTAGTTTGGTGTGGGATATATCAATCACAACGACTTCATCAATTGTATCAACACATTAATTTGATTACGTGCATTGCAAATAAATTTGCATGAGAGTTCCTTTAGGTAGAATAAGGGGCATCAGATATTGTGCAGTAAAGAAAGACAGTGATTTAACCCAACAATGGAACGCAGAGTGGTTTTCATTAATGCTTGTCAAAAGTTTCTTCTGCCATTGCAGTTTCGGCTCAACCGGGACCCACGTAATTGGGTCGGAAGTTTTGGTTGAACAAAGATTATTGTGTATCTACAGACATAGGGTTTTTTGGTCATTATTATACATAAATAGGTCTTATACAATGTAATGTAATGGTCTTAAACAATCTGGAATGTAAACATTTATATTGTTAATATTCTCACCCGGTTCTTGCAAAATTTGCTATGTACAGCATGAAGGCCTCAGCCAAGGCCACCTCGGACTTGGTGTAGTTTTTGGGAAAGTGGCCCAGCCCGTCAACGAGTGGTGCGCCGAAGAGGTAAGGCAGCTCTTCGCCGTGAACTGATCCCATACGCTGTATATAAATTAAATGAGTTAGAAATCCATAAGTGAGTTTCACAGGGGACATAGTAGGTACTATAATACATGTATATCTCTAAAAAAATATGTGCCGTAGTATCATCAATATTTTTGTCATTCCGCCCTTATACATAAGTCTTCTCTCAGAACCAGAATCATTTAGGTCATAGTTTGTTACGCTAGCCAAGTACAGGTTGGCAGATTTAGAGTACATAATGGATCATTCTAAGGCGTTCAACTTTGCTCACTATCTTTTACTTAACCGTTTTGTTACTTATGGTTTGATACTGATTGATTGATTACTTACCTGAGGATAATCGCCGTCCTTCGTCTGGTAGTCGAACACGTAGAAAAAGGTGTTGGGTCCGGAGTCGGGCGTACTCTTCGCCACGCTCAGGAAATCACCAGTTTGAACGAGCGGCGCCACATACTGAGCATCCGATAAAGCCAGGACCGCAGCGTCTCTGGTGTTGATTGGGTGCTATTGCCAGGATAAAGAGATAATGAGTTATATATAGGCAGACATTATGTTAAAATTAATGACTCTAAAAGAATGTAAAAGTACCGAAATATTTCTCGACATACATGAGTATTATATTATAACCAAGCGAGCGATGTCGAAAGCTCACTTGTAAATAAGTTAACAGCGTACAAAGTTATAAAGAAATAACATGTTAATCCCGGACCGAATAAAATATTATAAATCTCGGAACTCATACTGACATTTCAGCAGTATTTTCTCACAAAGCTTCAAGCTATGCAGAATGTAGCAAAAATAGTACAATTTTACAAACGTCGACGTTCGTTTTTAATATAAGAGTTAAAAATGTGACCACGGATTGCAAGCAAGGAAATAATATTTCAAATTCGAATGTAGACTTTTCCGCTTATTGCTGACAGCGGCCGATGTTTTTCTGACTTGGTGAAACAAAGATTGCGAGTAAGAAATGAAAATTGTTCTAAAGATGAATTATTTGATAGAATCCTTATATCAGAATTCTGTGACGCTTCTTACTTCCATTAGCTTACGCTTCTAAAGTTCAAACAATGCCTTCCGGGAGCTTGTGATTGTGTTTCGACTATAAGGAGATGAGTCGATAGATTACTATGGGAAAAGGCTGTTCTTACAGACAGAATATTCTATTATAAAGCATTTTCTATTCTGTTCCAAGATGAAGGGTTGGTAAAACTCGAATTTACTTATGTATAAGTCTAGTTTTCAATCAATATACGTTACCGTTGGGTGCGAAGAGCTGAAGATCGAGCGTAGTGGCGTCTCATTGGAGAGGCGTATGTCCAGCAGTGGACGGGAGTAGGCTGATGATGATGATGATACGTTACCATTATTTATTGATTTGAATTTGAACCGATATTTGAATTTTGAAAAAAAATTAGTTACCATCACGCGGCGAGGGCCTAAGAAGAAGAATCCTGAATAGGTCCGAAACAAATCAGACCGAATTTTCGTGATCTATGCCACTTCATAATTTAATCAACTACCAACAAAACATTCAATAGCACGTCTTCACAGGTTTAAGGGATGATTACGGTCGTACTATAAACTATTATAAGTGGAATTTGAAAATTATATAGGAAAGAAATTATATAGGAAAGAAAATTATATAGGAAAGTTATATAGGAAATGTTTGATCATTTGCGACGGAGAAGCTTACTTACAATGCGCGGTGACCACAAATCATTTACCTCGAATGAAATATCTACACATTGTAAAAAAGGCCATTTCTAATTACCTTAAATTCGGGCCGAAATCACATTGTTAACGAAGGCGTGTATTTATTTAGGTAAATTTTAAAAGATCCCGGCTATACAACAATTCAGTGATCCAGCTGGCGTCAGGCGTACTGATGACTCGGCATGAAAAGTGGGACGCTGCCAAACGGCTTTTGTTCCACAGTTTCAGCTCTCTGCGACGGAATGAGATCCGGACGATAATGATTTTCACTGAAGCTTTGCTATTTTGTTTTGTATAAATAATAATAACGGAGGGCTTTACAAACGTAACAGTGTATTATTTGTCTGTGTGTGAGTAATTATACACGTATCGTGTTCTCTTATTTCATTTATTGTGTACATATTTGACTTCGTAGTTTCTAGATGATAATAACTATATTTACTAGTGACATGGTACGAAAATTGGTTCAATGGTAACTAATTGGTTGTCATAGTAACCGAGATATCAGTTTGTATACCTACTCAAATCTGTTGTCAATGGAAAAATCCATCTTCGGCGTCCGTCGTTGATTAATATTCATTTAGATTTAGTACCAAATTTTGAACATAAAATGATGTATCACCGAGTAAACGTTACGAAAATTTAAAATCTAACAGTACGCCTGTAATCCCTGTAAGGTTAGGCAGAGGAGTGTAATACTACCCCACGTTCATTAGATATGTTTATGTCCCGCTATGGAATAGATGGTTAGCCTTTTGCTTTACACCGTGCAGATACCTAGTCTCGGAGCCATTAAGACAAATTTCTACGAAGAAATTTAAATTATAAAATGTTAAGTTAGAAGTCCTATGGGTAGGGGGAGGCCTATGTTCAGCAGTGGACTAAGATAGGCTGATGATGGTGATGATGGTGAAGTTAGAAGTTGGAAAAATAATTAACGAACATAACCTGACACGAGCTAGCAGAAATTTGAATATATGTTATATACTAATGTATATAGAAATGCACACAAAATCAGTTGCTAGTTTAAATGTATCCAGGTTCACAGCGAGATAGCACAATGACTTAGTTACGCGAGCGAGATCTAAGTTATGTGAGAGCTTGTTGAACACGCGCGTGAACATTTCCCGCGTTTGTTGAACGCCGCTTTAACACATAGCGATGCGATATTTACTCATGCGATACTTCTGTTTTCTCTCTATGTTACTTTAAAATAGTAAAATAGTAATTGTACAGAAATCAATTGCACGTTTTTATTTACACTGTGCATACTTTTTGTCTTTGTCCCTTACTTTTATTTGGCGTGAGGTTATGTTCTTTTAGTATA
>DWMG01003547.1:0-11780 GCA_018244855.1 Elbella merops
GCGCATTCTCGCGCTACGGAAAGTTCTTCGTGACATTTTTATGTATATTGTCTTTATTTTTATTGAGCTTCCACGATTTGGGTTGAACTTTTAATGTTTACTATGCACCTTTATAACTAAATGCTAGTTGATAACATTTTGAAAGTGTTAAATAATTTACGTAAATGTTGTTCTTACGTTATTCGAAGCCAGTAAAGAAACTCTCAACACATGGCTTCTACTATACCGTATTTTTCCAGCTTTATATCGTTTTATTTTCCAAAGTCGGCTCTCCCGTAGCTGGGAGAGTCTGGAGCAAACGTACTATATATAATGCTATAAATCGTATATTATCTAAACGACATTGAGGCCTCAGACGAGACTTCACGGGTTACCTAACGTAATAAAATCGGTGCTAACTTAACGCTCTTTGCGTAGAAAGAAAACGCTCATGGAAATTTGTCACTTGCAGTTAAATCACAGTCCATAGGCCGCTTATAATATGCAACTGTATCAAAAAACAAATCATGGTTATGGTTATTCCAAATTTAATGATTTGGACTACTGAAATCCCTGCATAAAGCGAGTTTTAGTGAAGTCTTGATAGCGCTATTAACATAGAAAACTTCACGGAAATTTGGCACTCCCGGTTAGGCCACTTCATAGACCGCTTACAATATGCAGTCGTGTCATATGATGTAACATGGATTTGATTATTCCAAACTTTGCGATTTGCATTTCTGTTCACATCCCTGCATATAGCGAGTATTAGTCACATCATGATAAAGCTTTTAGTGAGGTCAAGATAGCGCTAGTATGACGTCACTACTCCAACATTTCAGGTACAATTACAACATTCTGTACCATTTTGGGCATACTCCAGGTGATGTCGAAAATGGACACTGGGAGTCCGAAAATCACAGCCTTCGTCGGGACGATGGATTTATTTTTTAGTATGTCAGTCAGTTTATATGCCGCTTACTTTGCGTCAGATCGTATGGAAACATGGATTAAGCAAGTGAAAGCTACAAGCATGGTAACTATCTAATATATGTATGTATTAAGAGGTTTTGAGTCGTCGTCTTCGAATACGACTTAAATTTTATTTATTTATTTATTAACTGTTTATTGCACACCAAAAACACGTATAACAAAGGGCGAACTTAATGCCTAGTGGCCTTATCCACTAGTCAACCCTTGGAGAATAGTAAGACGAAAAATAAAATTCAGGCAGCGAAATTTCAATATTTTATACTAGCATTGTAATTTTTTCTGCAAGTATATTTTTATATTTTTCGACTGCCTCATTGGTCGAGTGGTTGCAAGCGCGACTGCCGATCGGGAAGTCCTGGGTTCAAATCCCGGGTCGGCTGCTATTGGATTTTTCTAATAGTGACTCGAAGTCTGGATGTGTGCCCGGTGTATGGCAATATGCTCACCACCTAAGAAGTTCAAAAAACGTGGTTTCAAGTGCGACTGCTAATCGAGAGGTCTGGGCTTCCATTTTCCACGTTTCACCAGTTACGCTTAAGTCCCACTACGGAAATATATTGCCCTACACCGGGCATAGATGCATATTAGGAGCCACAAATAAAAATTTCTACTAGAAAATCTAAATCAGGAAATCCCAATAGCACTTAACCCAGGCGTTTGGTTCTAGGACACGCTTGCAACCACTGGACCTACGAGACAGTTAATATTTATCAGTACATTACTCAGTTCCTTTTTAGATACATACATATATATTATTACATATGTTGTGTTCCAGGTGAAGACTAAGCTCGGCGACAACAACTATGCTGACAGAACTAGAAGGAACGAGCTGCTATTTGCTGTGCCGTCTATAGTTCTTTCATTAGCTATTTTACTGATAAACCTTTCCGTTGTTATACGTGCATATATGGAGGATAACGTGAAATGTACTCATATTATTGTTTTTATATCAAAACTCCATGAATAAGTAGTCGTTTAGAATTCAACCTCCCCCTCAAGGGTTAAGCCATAGGACCCTTTCGTAAGAAGAGGGTTAAGGTCATAGTCTACCACACTGGCCAAGGGCGAGTTGCCTATCTAAAACGTATGAAGTCAGCCAACCCACACTTGGCCAGCGTGACAGACTAAGGCTTTAACCCTGTCGTTCTGAAATGAGACCCGTTTCCCAACAGTGGAATGATGAAAGGATCGAGAAAAAAATGATTTCATAAGCAAAAATGCTTGTCAGATGTGTGACTTTATAGTAGTTGTTCATATTTTCGCTGCTTCCAGTGCATTTTGGAAATTTTTTCAGGGCCCGTGTTCTTTATGGTTACTGTGACTTGTTTCAACACTACAGCAATTAATATCATTGAAATACAGTTGATATTAACGAGTTCCCACATCGCCTCAGTACTGACCAGTTTCAACAGATCTTTGCAACGGTTACATTGCGCTGTGGTGAAAGAGTTCGAAGGTCAGTCGGGTATACCGTCTTCATCATCACAATTTTTCTGCGGATATTTATCTTGCCAAGGTTTGGCTACGTTCGAAATGTTTTGTCAAATAAAACAGTTCAATTTGGTAAAAACATTTACAGCCAAGAGTTTCGTTTTATTCAGTGAAGGTTGCTAAGTAAGCTAGCTCTAGCAGACCAAATGTAAACATGCTATTTTCAGGCATTTATAAATCATATTCCTGTCCTATTTGAATATTGTTCATTCAATCCTTAATCCAAATCGGAAATCCGTTCAATTAACGTATAATGTTTGTCACTGCAGGTTATTATGCAACGGGAGAACGTACAAGAAAGCACCAGACAACCATTCGTGAACTTAATGCTACCTACATAGAGATCTGCGAACTGGTGGACAGCATGAACTACGACAATGAAGGCGTTTTGATGTTTTCAAGTATAGTGAATCGCACCGTCCGCCTCATTGTCACTCCTTACTATCTTATTGATAGGATTCGTAAGTCACTAACATCATCATTATGACTGATTGACTCCTGAGCATATCGACTGATTGCTAGACGCAGGCCTGTAAGCATCGCCACAAGTCACATTATCATTAAGACATTTACATGCACCGTGTTTAACATAACACAGAATTTACTGTGCATGGGTTGACTGAGCGAATATCTCCTCCCATCGAGGATTTGTCCTTGTCAGATATAGCAACAATGTTGTTATAATCTTATAATTTTTAGGTGTTGTAACATACTTAGAAACTTGTTCTTGCGACGCCTACAAATTGTTTATAATATAATTAGTCGATAACCGTATAGGTACTACATTCTCGTTGCTGGAACTCCTACTAAAACAGAACAAAAACAATGCAAAAACTGAATTGAATAAATTAAATATCTAAAAACAATGAATGGAATAGATTTTCTTATCATTATAATTTCTTCTCACTTATAATGGAAATACATTTAAAAAAAGCTTACATTAATTTATAACAATATTTTATACGTGTGATCATGTACATACTTGTGGGCTAATGTAGTAAGTTACTTACTTACATAGTTAGATAATTAAGTTACGTACGTAGTTACTAACTTTATTGTTGGCTGCATTTGTTATTGAGTTTTTTTTTTTCTTCATTGTTTCCCAGAGACGGAGTCATTATCGGTGGTTGACTGGTTGAAGGAAGTTTTGGATATTGTGTATAATTTTATCATCTTCAATATGGCTATAGCTCCTGGTCATTACATCTTACACGAGGTAACAGTTACATCATTTTACATGTCATCATCAATCCTTTTATGGTTCCACTTCGGAGGTCTCCTCTCAGAATGAGAGGGTCAAGACCATAATATGCCACGCTGGCCAAGTGCGGGTTGGCAGACATCACACACCTTAGAGATTTTTCTTTGTGAACTCCAAGGTGTGCAGGTTTCCTTACAAGATTTCCTTACGAAGCTTAGGCAGTAGATGATTTGGGGAACCTGCAATAAGTGTACAAAGAGAACAGAAGTTCTGTTTATAGATTCTTTATCTCCCATAAGGCATACTACGTACGTACACGGCCTAAACTTTTGTTTTCCATCAGGCATGTCTGTGGCCCAGTGCTGGCCTATTCTTAATAAAACAAATTGTCATTTATAGAGAGCGACTTAATTACTATGTGTGATACAATTTAGTCGTGTTGGTTTGTATTTTTATGTACAATTATTTTTACCAACAGAGCCAGCAGATACGACTTAACATTGCTAAGCTTATGTGTAAAGGAGAACGGTATTCCGACGAGTTGGCCGTCGAATTGCAGTAGTTATTTGTGACATTAATGTTAAACCAACCCACGTTATCTCCACTTGATACCTTCACCCTCTCAAGAGAACTTCTCATGTCGGTTAGTAAATCTCATTTTATTCCTTTAACAAGTAATCCGGAAACTGTTAAATATTTATTAACATATACCTACATTTTTTTCTGGGACTATGCTCGGTGTATGGCAATAAGCTCACCGCCTATTCCGTCGTCGGACGTAAATGTTATTGGTTTAGTTTGGGAATGTTTTACTCTGCCTACCTTCCTGGGGATTTCGGACGTGACGTCACGTTTTAATATCGCTTGTATTTTGAATATTCCCAGTGGATTATACGAGTCATATCCTTATGCTTCCAGAGGGATGGTAAAATGTCCAGAGTTTACCATTTACCGCCCTCAAGAGAGCCTACAGCGTTAATAATGAGGCGTTGTCCACTTTGAAAAAAACTGGTTTAAAGTAATCATTTTTTCATGGTAGATATTGGGTCCAGAATTTAATATCATTTTTCTTGCAGATTATGGGAGTCGCCTTGACGTACCTGGTGATCTTGATACAATTTCGATTTAAGGAGCAATCGAAAGAAAATGCTTTTTTTAGCAATAGCACAAGTTTTTAAAGCAGTGACTGCTTACTTTATATACGTGTGACGCTTATGATGTGTTGTTTTGTGCTATGTTTCGCTTAAATCTAAAAACTTGTGATTTGGAGTGGATTTCTTGTCGATTTCACCAATTAAAGCTAATGTTTGTCAATAATGTCTGTTATTAATGAATTGATTATTTAACTCCCTCTATATGTGTAAACATACACAACGTACCTACTTGCCGATACGCTTTAACGCTTCTTAGTCACTGCGCCACATCTGTTCTGATCCAGCCAAGATACCCTGGGCGGAACGTAAACTAGGCTTGACGCTTCGAACACGGAACACTGGTATGACTCTACTTGAAAACAAGATCTCTATGAGGTCTATAGGTCTATAGAAAATGGTCGGGCAGAGATACCTGCGGTATACCTGGCAGAGCAGTCCTTTTCTCACCTCGTGGCATCTGCGGCCTGCGAACGCGAAGACAACTGATCGATTTGATTATCTGTGTAATTATTGAATTAAATGTTTTTATTGTACATATTATACCTGGAAGTCGATTCCTAACGAAAAAAATACAGATTGTCCACGTAAGGGCATGTCGCTTGTGGGCCCTTAAATAAACGAGCATATCTTAATCCCCCTCGGGGTATTGGTTTTCAAACTTGAGTACCTATATGCCACTCACAGAACAAGGATCCCACTAAGCATCAGTATTGAAGTTTTTACCATTCATCATAAGGCATTATATCAAACAAAACAAAAGAAAACGCTAACATTAGCCTGAAAAATATCTTATTTTCTTTGACACTCTTTATGTAGATATGAACAATGTTAATACCTGTATGACACAAAGTGCCAAATGAAATAAACAGTGCACAGATGGCATTATAATGTAGTCAGGAAATTGTTTAGTGTTTTTTCAATAAATGGCATTACACACAATTATACAGTTTGTAAATGTTGCAAAGTCGAAAGATGAAAAGATACTTTTGAACGAGAGTGGCAATTATGTTGATGATGGTAATTTATTGCATTGGTAAATTTATTATAAGAAAACCCTCCATAAACTAGCGTTGATTCGTACCTCCACATGTAGTGTACCGATTCTTTCAGCTTTGCATTATACGAGCACTCTTCGTTGCATTGTCTGATAGTCAATTACGTTGATGATATGTTTTGACAGCAACACACGAGACAGAGAGAGAGAGAGAGAAGAATAAAGCAAAACATAGCGGCCAATGAATATTTACAATAACTAATATTTGGCAGGTTGGATAACGTTTGAAAAGAAATGTTACGACGTACACATTACTTTGTTTTATGTAAAATCGACTAATGAAATACACTTCGAAATTTAGTGTTCAGTAAGTAAAAGACAATGGATAGAGGTTGGAGATGGTGTGAAATTTCACAAAAGGCGATACGCTTCACAACAATACAAAATAAAGAAAAACCTATATTAACATCACGCCTGTAATCTCCGGAGAAGTACGTAGAGGCGTGTAATGTACTCTCATGTTTCACTAATTACGTTTACGTCCCAATATGGAACAGATGTTGAGCCTATCGCCATACGTCGGGCATATGAAGTTCCATACTCCGAGCCACTACTGGAAAATCTAGGTTATAAAAATTCAATAGTACCGATTCTAGATTAGAATCAAGCACTTCTCGATCAGCAGTCGCGTTTGCAACGGCTCGACCAACGGGGCAGTCAACGTAGAATAATTTTGATATAATAATGAAAAAGGTCTAGATGCTATTTGTAACATATTACGATGCTTGTAAATTTATTGTGATGTATAAAACTGAATTTTGGCTGCCAATGTGAATCTTAGACACAATTAGGAGTTTTTCAAGGTTGTTATAACTTTTTATATATTTTAATGAATAAATTATACCTATTTATTAATAAATTAAGTTTATATTTTTTAATAAATCATTCAAAATTGTATCACGCAATTGTGTCTGAGCACGTCTTGTAGATATGTTTAATTTTTATTTCTTCCTCGAAATATGTGTTTTTGCGACTTATCGTATCTTCTGTTCCAAGCACTTCGTCCGTCCAAATTAATTGTTTGATGAAACGGACTTATTGCTTGATGATTGGACTGATTCCTCCAAGATGGACATCGCGAAATGGATATATGTAATCGTATTAGGTGAGAAAAGTAGCAGTAACTGGTATTATGACATTTTTATTTATTTATTTTTCACATCACAGCTATCCCTATCATCTACCAAATGCAATAAAATGGCATTATTACTAAAAGTATATAAATACGGTATATTATTGAAATGTAAATATAAATACCGTAATATAACGTGAACTAAAATTAGGAAAATGATAAATTCGATGTTTATAACATATTAAATGTAGCACCACCTTTGCGAACTCACTCAGGCCGGATT
The DNA here is from genome assembly GCA_018244855.1 of Elbella merops. NCBI lineage: Eukaryota > Metazoa > Arthropoda > Insecta > Lepidoptera > Hesperiidae > Elbella > Elbella merops. Next base: position 7,228 of record DWMG01003547.1, read on the forward strand.
ACCTTTGAATTGTAAGTACGACAAATCTCTCCCGCTCTAAGGGCAAATTCACAAAGTATAAATATACATATAAATGCCCTGGCCGCCGACGGGCAGTAGCGTCGGCGGTGCGAAAAGCCGTGCCCCGCGATCTCCAACCCGCATGCCCAGCGTGGAGATTACGGGCATAAACCCCTTTTGGGGAGGCCTATATCCAGCAGTGGACTGAGATAGGCTGATGATGATATACCTTATAATGAATAAAAGAATTTTAATTATTAGCAAAAACCTTTGTATTGGCGCTATGCAACTGGTTGGACACCGCTACAGGGGTAAACATTTTAATAGCTTTTCTGTTCCTATCGCGTCTAACGCTCTCGTAATCCCCTTCATCCGCGCACTCGACCCACTCTCGCAGCGCCAGGTCGGCACTATCCACACGTTCCTATGTATCGCATGTCAGGCTATGTATACTGAAGGCTGAGGTCACGCACGGTCTTAATGGTATTACTTTGAATAATTTGAGAGTAGCATACCCATGCTACATGACAGATGAAGTATTTCTACAATCGATTTGTCGTGATTATCATCAGCCCGTAATTATCCACTGCTTGTTATGGGCTTCTACATTAGCACGCTAATCAGCTCGATCCTCAGCTCTCTGCTAACCGCTGCCAGCCACTTCGCGATTAGCTATATCTTATTATTATTATCATCATTTGAAAATCTCGAGCGGTCCTGCAAAAATACGTGAGTTAAGCCAGCATATATTTTCGAGTTATTTATACATATAATAAAACTGTAAGTGATCGCTGTCTGTACATGGCAAATATATTTAAAAAATCATAATGGGGGCCTTTATATACGCAAGAAACCCAAATTAATGTTTTTTCATTTTGTCTGTTTGTCTGTATGTTTGTGCGTGCTAATCTCAGAAACGACTTGTCCGATTTGAATGCAGTTTTCAGGATTATATTGTGATGGGCTTCGCTTAACATTTAGTGTTTTTTTTCATTTAAATCGGTTAACAAATAAAGAAGTTATGTCAATTTATGTCAATCATCACGTACGAAGTCGCGGGTGACAGCCAGTATATGTATATATATTTAGTAAATACATATGTACTGACGAAATGGTTAGTAGTAAGAAAAACTACATCATCAACCCTTCAACATTCCAGTGCTAGATGCGGATCTGTCATGATCATAGCCTGCCACACAGCCAAGCGAGGGCTTGATTAACATTTTATATTTCGCTTACATTTTCGAAATATGTCTGAAGAAAATGACAAAACCTAACAGTGTAAAGGTAATAAAAGTGTAATATATTTAAACTACAACGTAAAATGTTCTAACTTATACATATTTTAGTATATTAACCTTTGCAAGTCTCTGGAGACACTAATACGCAAGAGAGTAAGTAGTCTTTGAATGTGTGACGTTTCGGATGTACACATCTCTACAAAACTTTACTTCTGCTAGTGAATTCTTTCTTCGTGCCACCTGCCTTTGAGCGCTACGTCACGCCATTCAACTCTACTTTGCTCTACGTTTACCTACACATGATAAAAGCTCTACGCTTGTATCTGCAGCTTGTGTTTCACTAGGATAGATATTTTCACATTCTATATACCTGCAAAGATTGAAATGAAAACTAAGAGCTGTGCAAAACTAACCTAATTGTCAAATCTGTACAGTTATAGCGTTACAAGGCTGATATTTTGCTACTAGCAAGCATTTACTAGTCATCGTCAGCCTCTAGATGTCCACTGCTGGACATAGGCCTCCCTAATCGCCGCCACTCCTTCCAATCGTAGGCCTTCCGAATCCAGCAGCTTCCCGGTGTCTTCTTCAGGTCGTCAGACCATCTGGTAGGAGGGCGACCTACGCCCGTTTTACCGAGGTGTGGTCGCCGCTCGATGACCTTTCTTCTTCTTTTACTAGTAAAGCAAGGATTAGGACATTTGTGTATTAAACATAAATAAAAAACAAAAAATGAATTTAAAAAATCTAATCTTGAAAACAACAAAGTAAATAATCGAAGCAATTAATAAATTGCTACTGATGACGCCAGTGATGACGTCACGACATCGAATTTTACTAATCGAACCCTAAATCTCTATCTTAAAATCCCGGGCCGGGTACTATTAGATTTTCCTAATTTACAATTTCCAGTAGTGACTCGGGATCTGGATCTGTGCCCGGTGTATGGCAATAGGCTCATCACCTATTCCATAGGACATAAATGTAACTGGTGAAACGTGGTATTATCTACATTCCTCTTTAGGAATTAAAGGCGTGATATTACATTATAAAGCCTTAAAACTTTGAAATAAACGGAAAACCCTAACCCTTGTAAGGTCTCAAAATACCAAACCGTCTAGAAACGTCCATGACAATTCGCATTACAGAACACACTTCCCACCTCCAGCACTAACACGCCATATCTGACCGCGCGACCTATTACACCACATCCCAGATTAAAAGCCAAAATCGTTATGCAAATCCTTAATCCGAGCCAGCTCATGCAATATGCAGTGAGAGATGGATGCCGAACTTACATAGAGCTATTTGAAATTCCAAATCATAAGGCATATTCGTTTATTGGTGTGAACATGTTTTTGTATGTTTGGTTGGTTTTTGCACATATTTTTTGGTTTGGTTAGTCAGTTGTGTCATCGTTATGTTCTTTTTCTTTATAGACTGTTCATTTGTGAAGGTGAATCTTCTCTGGTGATATTAATCAATTATGACATAATTGCCTCCGTGTAGATAGATCTTTAGTAAACCGGATACTGTCATTTACTGACATATCAAACTCTTATTAAACAAGGATGTTGTTAAACCAATGATGTGTGGATAAAAAGTGAGGATACTGACTACCTTTTTATATGACAGTCTGAACTAACTTCAGCGAGCAGATTCATTTCAAAACTTTATTTTATAAAACTGAAATTGAAACGCGGGAGTGTCCTACATTCCTCTGCCTACCTCTTCGGGGATTACAGGGGTGAAGTTACGGTTTAAAATTGAATTTCGTCGAAATTGAACGAAAATATTTTCAGCGTTGAATCAGCGGATGTATTTGATATTTCAATATCGAAATGCTTTGTTTCGCTTAAAAACTTTAAACCCTCTCAGTACATGAAAACCAAACATTCTATAATTATCTATCAGATACTAATCTTCTATCAGAATATGTAGGTTTAAACCTTAGATGTACTATGCTGGCTACTTAGCCGTGTCTGTAACGTGTACTTACACGTTAGCAGACTCCACGTGCCTTTGGGAATAATCTAGAAAGTTCCAACGTGTAGGGTTTTCTTACGGTATTCTTTTTCATAGTTACGTTCTATTTACATCTATAGATCAATCGATCTAAGTATTAACTGAACGCTTATAAACACATATTATTGACTGCCTCGTTGGTCGAGCGGTTGCAAGCGCGACTGCCGATTGGGAGGTTCTGGATTCAAATTCCGGGTTGGGTACTATCTGATTTTCCTAATTTAGAATTTCTAGTAGGGACCCGGACTCTGGAACTGTGCTTGGTTTATGGCAATAGGCTCACCACCTATTCCATAGGACTTAAACGTAACTGGTAGATCGTGGAAGTGTTCTACACTCCTCCGCCTACCTCTTCGGGGATTACAGGCGTGATGTCAGTTTTATTTTATAAACACATAATAATTTAAAGTCAGAAATGCGCATCCGGGAGTCAAACAGAAGACTCCGGGACATGGACCCTGCGATACCCATAAACAGCTACTGGACACAGCTTATGAGGACCAAAGCTAAAGTTAATAAAAGACGAGACCATGAAGGTACCATTATTATCATCGCGATTTCACGCTCCGAATACTGTCAATCATTATATTTAAATTGGACATTGTTTATTGTTAATATATAAACACATGGGTACGCCATAGGGTACGCCATATCGTACCCTTCGTACTTTTCGGTGCTAATTAACTTTCTTATTGTCTTCGATACAGAGAATTCGCTTATAATGGCTGTCACGTGGCTGAATAGTAATGTTTAAATCGTGTCAGTTTCATGTCTTGAAGACTCGACTAGTGATGTCTCTCATTCCATAACGATCAAAGCAATTAGATCGAAACAGTCACATATTAATTCTCTTATGATAAATGCAAATGAGAACCGACAACCGGTGGAGTAGGCGAGTTCTAGAGTGGAGACCGCGGCTCTGATGACGATCTGCGAAAGGCTGCAGGCTGATGCTGGATGCGACAAGCCGAGGACAGGGCACGATGGCGTTCATTGGGAGAGGCCTATGTCCAGCAGTGGACTGAGATAGGCTGATGAGGATGAGGAAATGCAAATTATCTTTACCACGATACAGACTGGACTATTATACTAATCTGATTTCTTACAGAATTATAACTCGCAGACGTTAACTAGTCACCTTGGTATGCAATTGTAATTGCGCGATTATAAACGTAAAAAAAAGATTTTAATTTTACTTGACTGCCTCGTTGGTCCAGTGGTTGCAATCGCGACTGCCAATCGTGGGGTTCTTGAGTTCAAGTCCCGGGTCGGGTACCACTGGATTTT
>DWMG01003548.1:0-11777 GCA_018244855.1 Elbella merops
AGTAATTTAGAAACAAGCGAACAGTCTATACTACAAACAATAAAAGGCGGCGATGTCAAGTCAATCGTAATTGTAAAAAAAATAAAACGTGTGAAAACTGCACAATGTGTAAAAAAGCTGTTTGTGGAAAATGTATAAGATTTAAAAAAAAACTATTAATTGTTACAAATGTTACTCGGTTTAAGTGCTATAATTGTTAATTACTAAAGTTTTAAATCGTGGTGTTTTATTTTATAGCGAAATACACAATAATTTTATGAGTATTCTGATTTAATCTCTAGTGCCGTCAAATTGACGGCTGCGGTCTTTAAAGGTATCGTATGAAACACGACCCTTCTAGTGTTAAGTCTTATAAATATCGTTTTAGATTTTTGGTATCTATGCAGATTTTTTTCAGACAGACCAGGTATTTTTGAGGTATGTATAAATAAAATTCTATTTAGCACAAATAATATATTATATATCATATAACAAAGCGCATTATATTCGGCATCATTACAATAACGTCGCTTGTACTTACATACTTAGCACATGCCTCGATTACATATATATAAGTATATAACATTAACTCGCAACAAACATTTCAAAAACTGTACGCTTATATTAACTACAATTTTATTTTCTATATAACGAATAATTCATCTAAACAACATATATCAGATTACCATAGTCATTATTACGTATTGTAAATTAATTTTGCAAAATCAATAATAATTTATAAACGGGATAGTTACGTCATATCCTTTGTCTGTATGCTTGTTCCAAACGAATTGATGCATAGCAATCTCATAGGGATGTTTTGTTATTTTAGTGTCATTGTATTAAATAGCGAACATTTTTATTCTATTGCATTGTGGTGTAATCCGACAAAATAACGAAGTAATAATTAACATAATGAGATATAACCTGTTTATGAGTGCTGAGATAAATATTAACGAACTACATTTCGATTACATTGTGTGAGACATGTCCTATTTTAATGTTCATATCTAATGTAATTAAGTATGACTCATATAGAAGTAGCATATTATGTTAGTTACTGAATTCTAAATAAATTATTGAGCTTATAATAGTTAAACTTTATATAAGTACATACAGATCAAATCTACATACATTAACATATAGTTTAAGCAACAGAGTACATGGTAACTACTAATGGTGGCCTAAAAAGTTAAAATTAAACCGATTTTTAACATGGACTTTTTATCAGTAAATAGAAAAACGTAACTTCACGCCTGTAATCCCCGAAGAGGTAGGCAGAGGAATGCGGAACACTCCCACGTGTCACCGGCTATCAGTAAATAGAAGACGTCGGAAATCAGTCCCTATGAAGTCCCAAATAGCGTTAAAGTTCTACGAGTACTGAAAGATTATACCTATTACGTTGATACATTAATTACAACATACCAAAAATCAGCTCACAATATTAATAACGTCTATAAAGGTTATAAATATTATACCATTCATTAATAGTTTATAAATAATATCTAAGCTTAGAATAAATCAAAATAAGGAAAATGTGGTGCAGCTTTACATGGGGTATCTAATGCCACATATTTCGTCATGTACAGAGTCTACTAACTGCCCCAACACAAAAACGGGCGAAATGCATCTTGAACAGTTATGTGCAAAGGAAATTAAGGTAACGTCAGAAAGACTGTACCATCAAATATTCTAAAGATGTTGTGTCGAAAATTCGTCGAAAAAAAAAAGCATAGGTGTAAACTCTCCAGTTACGTGCAAATCGTGGGTCATAGTTATTCCTTGTTTTGATTTAATCTAAATATCAAAACATACAGTTAAAAATTACTTATTTTAATGGCAGTATCTGGGTTACATGTACACGAGTACATATACAATATATGTACACGGGGTACAATAATAACAAGAAACACTGTAAAATTCATTAAAGTCAATCGCACACTGCATGATAAATGTCTTACGCGTCGCACAATCTATTGGTACGTGTGCGATTAACTTTACCTAGCCGACAATATTACTAATTATATAAATACTAGGACTGATAAATCCACTACCTGTTGAAAAGCTGACAAACCGCGTATTGTGGCAATAATTAAAGATCACGACAACTGTACTACATTTATCTACATGACTATTTGAATAATAATGCAATATAATGAACTTTGAGTAATGTCATTCTATCGAACAAAGCCGTGTTACAAATAGATCTTTAAAAAAGCAAACAACACTAATTACTCTACGATTCTACTACATATAACATTTTAAATGTTTTTCCCCTATCGAAATAGCTCACTATTTGCTTTCATATTTCTTTAATATACATACATATATAACACCTAGTGATTACATTTGCATATGCAAGCCTACATTAATACTATAGCGAGAGAAAGTAGCTTATAAGTTCTAGAACTGAACTTAAACTTGGCGAACGCATAATCGCGCGAACGCGAACAGAAACTTGGCGAATGCATAATAAATATACAAATTAAACTATAAACTGTTCTGCTATCTGAATAGAGAGTTACTGGCATACAAAAATTTAAATGGCTTAAAAAATTGTATATCTTAATTTCATATAAGTTATAGAAATAGACACTACACGGTGCTTGAAATATTGAAATAAAAAAATTGTGCACAATTTATAAATGTCTTGATAAATTATTAATGAATTCCTATGAATAATGTAGTCGAAGATAATGCAGAACACAGATAAAAAATGTCAGTAATACATTTATAGACACAGATTGTTTATTGGAATGGTTTATTAAAGTGCGCACCTATATAATAACTGTGGTGTTTGGTATATATTTAGGAACCAGAAAAAATAAGCTTGTAAAATACGTATTATACATAGTAGCTTCTTAAAAATATTACTTTGGTTCTAATTGGTTTTCTAGAAGCTCGGGTATTAGGACGCGTTCATTTTCAAGGTTTATTACTCAATTGGGGTGAGAAAAAGAGTTAATTAATGCTTAATATTAGTGTTACATTGTTATTTTGGGTTACATAAATGTGCATATAATAATAAATATGCACCTAATACTTGAATAATACTAAGCGTTTTATACAATAACAATTACAACGTCAAAACTTCATCTAGCTACATTCCTTTGCTATGTAGACCAGGATATGTTGTTTTACGTTTTATATAAATGACATTGTAACATTGATTTTGACAACACAGAGCGACGGTAACACATAAACGGACAACATATAGTTAAAGCAATCTTATATATGAGGGACGAGTACGTACACTTAACACATAGTAACTTCACTGAATGAACAGTCCAATTATAAACGTAGCGCAAAATAAATGAGTACTCGTCTCACTAATCGTTGCTAGCCGCACGAACAGATGGACACCAGCTCTTCCACTTCTTGAAGCTCGACAATCACACTCAATCATATCTTCCACATGGAAACTAAAACACCAAACTGAAGAGTCATTGCAACGGGGGCAGTGTTAACAATATTGTAGTGGCAACACGTCAGGTCTGTTAGGATAGAAATATGTGGCACTCGGTGCTCCCTGCGTACCCTATAAGGGACCTGGTGTGATGATGAAATCATAATAAATACAACTGTAAAAAGAGAATTCCGACGAAAAACTTCAATTGTCAAGAGAGAATACAAGTATGAAAAGTAGACCTATTAACTAGACATTTTTGATGCTTTATATTTTATACCCCCGTTGCAAAAATACTGAGATAGCTCACACTAATTTCGGATAGCCCACAGTTCAGCTTCAGAAGTGGCACATGCATTCCAGATGGATACCGTACATCAAGACTAGCGACGCCTCGACCGCTGGCGGTCGGTGAAGGAGCTCCTCATCTATTTGCGCACCCCGCGCTACGGGTCCACCTCATGGCACACCTCCATGTAGTCGGGGTCGTGCATGATGTCCTTGATCATGTCCTTCAGCATCGTGTAGCGCGGGAACATCGGGTATACCTTGGAGCTCACGTACTCCGACTGAAAATAAACATGGTTTTATTTGAAAATGTTAGCGAAGCTTATTACTTTTTTAATCGAATGAATTCATACTAGGTATAGACGATGTCATGGCAACCAGAGAACTGTGTGAAATAAATACATATATTTCTACAAATATACTTGTATATATTTAATTTTTGTACAAATATTTGAGTTGATGGGAATCGAACTCACAACCTCCGGTTTACAATTCAAAGTCATTGCCAACTAGACGATCAGGGTACTTTAGAGAGCACGGTTGGTGTACGAAAAGCAACTTAAGTAACGTGGTTTTTATTACTTGTTAACGGGCGATTTGAGGGCACTAATAAGCTTAGTTATGAATTCGTGCCATCCCGTTTTACAGTACTTCATAATACAGTACTTGATGGTGAGTGGTAATCGCTCCTTGTAAATGACTATTTACTGTTCTACTCTTGATATTCTCAATAATATGTATACTATTTTACTTAAGTTATATTTCATACAATACTAACACTGCATAGAAGCTACACATTATGTAGTTACACACTCAGACTCACACATACACGCACCTACTCACACATACACGCACCTACTGACACACGCGCTCTGGCGGATACTATCGTAAGCCTTTGACATACTATAGGAGCATGAACATAAATCAACGGAAAACAACTTTACGGAATATATCTGTTAACACTATTTATTCTGAATTTAAAATAATGCAACATGCGTCATTAAAGATCTGAGAATAACGGCGATATTGAGTTATGTGCATTAAATGCATATATGATAATGCAGTTAGTGTATTTTATTCAGATTAGATAATTCATAATATCCGTAAGAATTTTTAGCTTTAGTCAGTTTTTTTTTATAATAACAATGTCTACGTTAACTAACAAAGGACTGTTTAAAAGTAGTAATTACTTTTATTTAATGTCAAGCAATGTTAATCAATAGATACCGTTAATTTCTTAGATCGTAAATTTTATTATAATTTTGTATGACATGGTTACGGGAACGATTTTACGAATAAAGGTTACGAATAAATGGTTACAAGTTCGACTACTGTTCGAGACGTCCGGGGTTTGATTCCGGGGTCGGGTGCTGTCAGGTTTTTCTATCTTAGGATTTCTAGCAGTAGCTCAGAGTTTGGATTTGTGCTCGAATTATTGCAAAAGGACTCCGCCCTCATTGGTGACGCGAAGAGTTTAACAGCTGAGTTGTCGGAGTGTACTATACTCATCTATCTACCTATTCAGTGAACGTAGGCGTGAATACAAAATAAATAGAAAAAAAATTAACAAGTAGGTCAAGTGTGCTATGGGCAGCAGCGGCCTCTCACGACTAGTCTCTGCTTACTACTACTTAGGTACTTCATAATTTTTTAAACCGATGATATAAATCACCTCCTTTAGAAATAAAGAGTTTAAATTTGAGTTTGGAATCTTCATTGGTCGTCTGATTATAAGTGATAAACTTCTAAGACACATATGTACATATATATGTTGAATATTGCAATGGCAAAGATATCATACAAGCAACATATACACCCCTTTTGAATAATTTCATACAGTAATTAATGTATGTTAATATTTTCTCCCTCATGTTACAAGAAAACTGAAGAATAATGTAGAAAAGCAAACATTAGTATAATGCATTAATAAAATACAAGAACAAAATATAGACCGAAATAGTGATATCTTTAAACAAAGTGAACAGACCTTCAGCTCCCTGATAAGATTTCTCAGGCCAGTATATTTCTTCAGCAGGCGATACAAATCATTAGTCATTTGCGTGTTCTCGGCTTCTATTTGAGATGTTGTCATATCTGTAACGGAACGATTATTATTAGGTATTAATTTTAGTCATTATTCCATTAAATTTATTTTTAATGTAATTTATTTCTGAATAATTAAATTAGAATAAACAATAATTATTTATCATCACCATCGACAAGATGTATAGAAGAAATAGCGTAAAAAAGGTAGTAATGTAGAGTACCTAATTATTATTAATGTACTAAATTATTAGGTAGTTTCTGAGTCTTTTTCAACATTAAAGTAAGTTATGAGGATATTTAAAGTGGCCATCATACCGTTAGTACATTTTTAAAGCTTGGCCACTTTGTAACAAGCCGACACAAAAACTGGGCTAACCGCGCACACTGTCTGCTAAATATTAAATTGTCTCTGCAGTTTACAAAGTTTAACGCTTCGTTATTCATAAGGATTTAAGCGGTCAAACAAGCTTTCGTGTTAGGGTGAAAGTGTTATTTTTGAAATGAAATTTAAAAAATGAAAACATGTGCGAGTACAATATAAGAGAGATTAACGTACGCACCAAATCGTTGATTATAAATAATTTGAGTGTAGTATCCTTAAAACGTTAGGTTTACAGCAGGGATTGCAAAACCACTTTGAGCAAGAGATCACTTGCACAAAAATGAACTGATACCTCAGACATTCATAGCTAAATTATTTTAAAACTCCATCTCTACTTCTTTTCGTATTGATATAAAATACTTACCAATTAAAAACTTCGCGGTCGTTAAGTGATTAAAATTGACACCACGGTTGATTGTGACCCCAAGAGGTCGATATTGACTACTTTGGTAGTTCCTAGCTTACAGTGTTTTAAACAAGTGAAAGTGTGATTAGAAATTCAATGCGCAATGCGATTTTGAACAACGGACCCGAAAGCTGTTCCATTAACAGTTCCCAAAGCGTCGACGATCCACTGCAATAATATCACTTTGTATAGCACAATTTCTCCAGCCAGCTGTTCCAAGGATATTTGAGGAAATACATTATCTCGGTACAACATCTCCGGATGTTTCGTTTTGATATGCAAAGTAACTAATGACGCAAAGTAAATGATAAATTATCTACGTATTGGAGCAGAATCCTTATGGTCCGTCATGACGGCGCATTTACTGTTGCGATTTTCTAAAGATACAATTATACCAAATAAAGTACCAAATTTAGGAATCCATCGCGAAAATTAAAATCAGCATCATCATTAATGTGGGATTACTCTACAGTTCTCTACCTACCTGTTCCGGGATTACATGCGAGATGTTGCGAATCATCATCGTCATTATCATCTCTTTCATATTTCCACTGCTGTATATAGCTGTCTTCTCAGATTGACATATGTTAAGGTTATAGTCTATCATGTTGGCTAAGTGCGGTTTGGCAGAGTAGAGTAGTGGATTGACAGACATTCATAGTAGCACGCAATTAGGGTAAATATATAACATATTGTGGTACTTATAATATACCTTTACTCTAAATATATTTGCAAATCGAAGCATGCTACATAATATTGCATAAGTACAGTTTAAACAATAGACATTTTTTTTTTAAACTGACATGTTATGGGTCTATAACAAGTGATACAACCAATTTGCTCAGCAATTCCGCCACTGATTATACCTACGATGCAAAATGGTGAATTGCAATCATCCTATTTCCGTGATCTATTTTCGGGTCTATTTACTGTGACGTCGCGCCGCGCCAGGGCTTACGAGTAATTATACGGGAAGGGATTATTTTTGTTAATCACACACGATTAGTACTGAATCCCAAACCTTTTTAATTTATCATACAAAGGAAATGAACATTTCATTATAAGTACTTGAATGTTTTTCTTGGGCATGTCTGTCTAAACATTTATGTACATATTATGCTGTTATTATTGTTATATGGTAAATTGGGACTTTTTAGTATTTTTTAGTATCGACTGTAGACATTGACAATCGCGCTCATCTACACCCATAATCACAAACATTTATAAACATAAAGTGCAGCTAAATCCTATTTGTTTCAAGTGTAGTATGTATTAATTACCTCTTATTTGTAAGCGTTGAATAATCGACTCAGTAAAATTAACAAATAAATTTAGTTTTCACATAAAAGTCTTTTCACTGTTACATTCATAAGCAAAAAAAACAAGCGCGGTAATCGCACACGTTTCCACTCCTATTGATGGAGGAGCTTTTTAGTGAAAATAATGTTTAAATTTAAAATTTTCTTCCTAAATGCGAAAAGGGTTGAAACCGGAATGTAATTAGAATGACAACTGGGTGGTCGGACCCAGTGGGCGCCGGGGACTCTCTTTAACGAGAACACGGACCGAGTGTTGGCGCACAGCCATGGCAGGGCTTAAGGGTGTAATTATACAGGATGGGCTTATTTCTGCTAATTAGCACCGATTAAAATAACAAAAGCCCGGACCTCGTTTAATTTTTATATCGCTTAACGACGCCGAATTTGCATTTTTAAATTTTACATCTCATTACGTTGTTAAATATATTTTTAAGTCGGGGTTTGAAAAATATGTCGCTCCTGGATCTTTTTCTTTATCTTTACTAGCATTTTGGCCCACTGATCTCCACCGCTGGATATAAGTATTCCCAAAAATTGACACAACTCGCATTCGTGTTTGTCATGTTAACTGTGTGAAATATAAGAAAAATTCACTTTTACACTAGCTTAGATCTTCAATGGCTGGGGCCAACTATAAATAAGGTTTTTTTTGTAACCTCCGTTTAAAGAAGTATGACGAAATGACAGAATAGTAGTTTTCTAAAAAGTCCCAAGTTACAGCACTATTACTAAATATGCAATAATGTCTAGAAAATTATTCACCCTGGAAATAATAAAATTAAATTCTACTGAGAGCAGTAGAATAAATAGAGATTTACATATTTAGCATCTTCCGAGACTTCGATAATCACCTTAACTAATAAATAAAAGAGAACTACTAACGGTGATATATAAAGGTGCACTCAAAATGAGCTGCGGAACTCACCTGCAAAATGTATAGGTATTTAAATTGTTACAAGCGAAATGTAATCACTGAGTAAGCGACTAGAGGAGGGCTTGACGCGCGCCGAGCTTAACGAGATTAAAGAACGCAAACAATCTGTAAAATTAAGCGACGCCGGCGGCGGCCGCGCTCGGCAGTTTAATGGGCGACCGCTAGTGGCAACATTGGATGTTTCATTTTAGCGCTGTTTAGATAACAATTGTTAAACCTGGACGCATCCACGGCCCTTCAATAACGTGAAGTGATACTCGCTGATAGGAGATGTCAGTAGCCTGAGAAACCGGCGTGCTTGTATAAAGCAACTGATTAATGTAGAAGAATTATGATAGGTCCATCAGGTTTTTAGGGATGAAATATTTGGTATTCGGATTTCAATCAATCAATATAACAACAAGATGTGATAGATTGCACCCTGTAAATACTGAGTGACATAAAATATACATAAATAATACGGTATTACATAAATTAATTATTTGCCTGCGGTGTACCTAGGTGTTACGTTACATTCAAATGTAAATTCATAAATCACATCGTGATGTTCAGGCTGCTTATTTACTGATCGCGTCTTGCCACTTTTTGACATTCATATTTAATAGTGTATCAGTCTTTTAGCACGAGTAGTTTGGTTTATGTACATTTGATTAGATCAGCTTAATTTGTTTTCCACTTACTATTTTGCCAATACTAATTTTAAAAACTTGAGTTTTAATTAAGACCACTTGTTTATTCATATTTCTTTTACCGTTCAGTCTTTCTATCCGCTCGCGCCTGTCAGCAGCTTCTTCAGCCAGCTTGGAAGAAGTCTTTACGCCCTCGCCGGACTTCTGCGTCTTCTCCATGATGGCGCAGGCTCGTAGCACGAATGCTGGCACCGTCTCCGCTTTCTCCTGTTTCGGAATCTCCACCAGCGACCAGTACTGTGTCTCCAAACGGATGACGTCCTGAAAGTTCGTGGGAATATTTCTGTCTAGACGTGCAAGAAATTGTGAGATGAAATACATAAACATCATTATCAGCTTATTTGCGTTCATTACTAGACATAGGCCTCTCCAATAGCACGTAAAGTGGCTGCCAGTAATTGGACGCGACGAGCTGAAGATCGATGAAACAAAATATTAAATATTATGAATTAATATTGCACATAATTACACAAGTACAGCAATGATATTACGACAAACTTGGGGAAGAATCCCATATGATATAAACCGAACAAGTTACAACACAAAAAGCTACAATGTTAGATGTAGATGTACACGGTAAATTACTGGTTACACCTGACCGTGTTTTAAAGTATAATTGCGACGTCCAGGAGATTTGTCACCATTATGTTACGACATTAGCACAGTTGGTTTACTTTAGGCTTATCATAATAAAACTTCTGAAAAGCGGTCATTGGGGAAAAGCGTTCAACAGTCTGAGCTAACAGTTGGTGCTTAGTCGGGGCATTTTGCATTTTAACGCTACCTTTAATCACTGTCTCATATCATTTTTAATGTATAGAAAATAATGTGTGTGTCTTTTGTTTGTATAGTATGGACCTACACAAATATATATACTCACACATATTTCCGAAAGCATTCCAATTTAGAACTCTGAATTGCTTCGCGTTTACTATAGTACTGATCAGGCTTAATCATTGCACGCTGTTCAATAGGAAATTAACTCGATCTCTCCATTTGCTTTAATTTTATCTCGCTCCACAAAGAAATATCTGATTTATTTTCTGCATCCGACAGATAAATGGACCACAGCAGCGCTCGGAACCAGTAATTGCCAATTTAACACATTACAGACGTTCTCGCACTGATTAACGTCAATTTATAAATTGTGTTCGGCGCTCAGCCGGTATATTTATCCGCTACGTTTCTATTTAAATGTATTTAAAGTAATTGAGTAGTAAGCATAAGCATATATTGTTCATCATTCATTCATTCATTGAGCATTTTATCGTTCCGTATTTTGGACACGGGTTTTTTCTTCATGAGAAAAGTTAAGGCTACAAGGTCTGACAAACTATCTACGAGCAGTGTTGCAAATGTTACATGCTTTAGAAACAAGAACATATAGGTACTCGTACATTGTAAAATATTATAACTTTTAATGGATTCTTAAGTTGTGTACATAATCATTGAATATTAATAATTGATTGGATATATCAAAGATATGTATAATGTTATTTTATGTTCATTATCATATACGTGCCTATTTATAAATTTTATAGCGTATGACGTACACTGTTCATGTATGATCTCACAAAATTATCAAAAAATGATTATTTTTTCTATTTCACAGTAATCGTTTTTTTAAATGTAGATAATAGCAAATGACGAGGCAGCAGTTACAGGTGGACTCTGCTGAGCATAGACACTTACAACCTATACGAACAGAGGTGTAGAACTAGAGTTTAAAATGTACATTATAAGAGAGGAAAAAATGACACATATGTGTACTATTACATGTACTAGTACAATAAATACCCGATTTATTCCAATTTACAGAAAAAAAATGGCTAACTCCAAAAAACTATGTATATACAACAGTAATCTTAAAAACTCAATCAATTATATTTTTCTCCTAGTCTCCTAGTTCTCCTAGTCTCATAATGTTACCTAATAAATAATATATACGATAGTATTTAATGTTTTTTTTTTAAGTTTACCGATATGGAGTTAGTTGATTTACGAATTAAGGAAGGTATCGTTGTCTCTATTTACTGTCTTATCTTTATATTCTAAAAGCTGATTTAATTTCCTTGCTAATATATAATATTTTTCAAAAATCGAAATGTCATTTTCGTTTCCATCAGAAACGCGATCGTGGCATCTTTTATCGTTTCAATAAACCTTTTCCTTTGGCATTCTACGCGAGGACTTTTAGATGATTTATTGTTGCGGTAGAAATCCCGAAATAACTGCGTCTCTTCTAAAGTTGATTCGAAAATACTCGCAATAGCAAAACATTTTTTGATAGATGAGAAGTGGTCGGATGAAATATGTCAAAAGTAA